>SNQJ01S0079707.1:21797-35851 GCA_010110895.2 Picea sitchensis
TAGATTTAGGAAATTTGTTAAGTTAGTTAGGCTAAAAATAGATTTAGCATGTCCTGATCATTAATGACAGGATCGTTTGTAATTTGAGTTATAAATACTTCATCTTTCGAAGTATTGAGGGTTGTTGATAATCACACCCTGACGCTATCATACTGTAATCTTTTTGAAGAGATCTTCCATTAATAAAAAGGAGGCACTTTTACAGGATTCTTGCGTGTATTCACTGGTGATGTTTTTCTCTCTAAGTTGAATGTTATTCTCGCTTTGTTATCATACTGTTTTCTAAATATAATCTTTAAGAGTAACGGATGTGGCAGGATTTATCTCGTATACCCTGTTTCCGACTCGAAAGATTTAAGTGTTTTATCCTCTGGTGTTTTCAATAAAGAAATTCTTAACTGCTTCTTTGTTGAAATTATCTTTCTCATCTTTTCTGTTGTTCATCATTTATGCTATTAAAGAATCCAGTGATTATATTATCTCACCCTGTGAAAGTTTTCCTTTGGGTTTCTGGTTCGGATTTCATATTTTATTAAAACACAGACGCCATAGCCCAATGGATGTGTAGACTGTCTCAACCAATTCGAAAAAACACTTTGACAACAAAACCGACCTATTTCTTTTCCTAGCCTAATATTTAAAATTGGAAACATAGCTAAATCATATAGAGAGATCCCTCTCTGAAGTTGGAAGGGCTAGATCCCAGCTTCAAAAGTGGTTGGATAAAGTTGCCTTAGTAGATTTCTTTTGCTGTCAACCTCTAGGAAATTTACCAAGTGCCAACAGAAGTCATTCCACTAAGTGTAGTTCCCCTCATAGGAGTTAGCACAACGACAACGTTAGAGAATGCCACAACAAAACCTCGATCAGCTGCCCCGACAACAATTCTAGAGACATCTGAAACTCTAGAAAAGTCAATGGAGGAAATTAATTTACAAGGAGCATAAATTAAAAAATTGCAGCAAGAGATGGAGCATCTCCAGAAACATAATTCTTCTTTCCAGGCCAGTTACAACACTGGGAGGCACACGTCAGAAAAAATGAAGCAGGAGATACTACAACTACAAAAACAAACACTTGTGGGCAGAACACTAGCAGAAGCCAAGGAGAACATTTGGATGATATCTAAAAATCCATGACATAAATAAGGCCTCTCGTGCAGATCATGTTTGAGAAGCACGAATTGGTGTTAAGGAGCAAGCATGCCATTGACATGATCAAGTGAGAGTTGGGAGAAATGCTCACAGAAGCAAATGAAATCATCAATTTTCTAAATTCAAAGACTAAGGATGAGCTCGAAAGTCTAAAAATTGAGGATAGGACTGAGACTATCCTCGAAGTCAAGAAGGTCCTGACCAAAAGAGGATTAGTGTTGCAATTGGAAGAGACAACCCAGAACATGGATATCAGAGTTCAGTGATTCTCCAACAAGATTGATTCTTTGCAAAATAAAGACCTTCCCAATTTGTTGGTCTTAAATGACAAATTGATGACTCTGCCCATCTACAAGCAAAAGATAGCCACGGTGGCAAAGGACAACTCCAATTTTTCAGGGATACAAGGTAGCATAACATGTAAAGAATTTTTGAGACTCTGCAACTGGACCTTAACATCCAACATGAAATCAAGTATATTTTCATCACCAAGCCAACTTTCGCAAAATACACAGAAATGGACAAAGTGTATCGAAGACTTCTCAAAGTCACCATTCCCAGTCAGCAAAGATGGGAGGATCTGTGTGCTTTGATCGAATAAAGGATGAGGTGTAAAAACCAAGTCAGCATGCAGAGCAGTCAAAGTCAAGCGAATGACTCCCCAATGACCTTCCCCAAAATCGACATGAAGAATCTGTTAGATCATTAGCAGTTCCTACAATTTTGTATTCTGTTATCTAGTTAGTTAGCTTTGGATTTTGACACGTCCTGATCATTAATGATAGGATCGTTTGTATTTTTTGCTTATAAATACTTCAATTTTTGAAGTATTCAAGGTTGATCTTTACGCCTAAGTAAGTTGTAAGCGCTGTAATTTTTCTCAAGAGATATACTAGTAATAAAAATGACGGTTCATAGGATTCCTGCGTGTTAAATGTTGGTGATGTTTACTCCTCTTCGTTGAATGGTTTTTTGTCTTTGTAATCACTTATGTTTTCCATATCTGGTCATTTAAAAGAAGTTAAAGTTGCAAAATTTATCTTTGTATACTCTGTTTCTGGATTTTAAAGATCTAAGTGTTTGCCTTCTGATGTTATGATAGAGAAATTCTTGAATGCTTCTTTATCTTAACTGATTATCTCATCGTTTCTGCTATTCATCAATTTTATTCTAAAGGATCTAACAGTTGCATTATCTATCCTGTGAAAGCATCTTATAAAATCTGTTCTTTGGTCTCAAACTTTATAAAACAGAACCCATAGCCCAATGGATGCATAAGAAATATTTCAATCATTTTATAAAACAAACAACTCAGTCTTATTTATTTAACTAGACTAATATCTAAACCTGAAACAAAGATAAATCTTATAGAGAGATCCCTCTCTGAAACTGGCAGGGATAGATCCCAGTTTTGAAGTGGTTGGATAAAGTTACCTCTAATAAATTTCTTCTACCTCACGACAACCTCTGGGAATTTACAGAGCGATAACTGAACAAACTTTTTATCATATGATTTTTTTTCCCTAGCTGAAGAAAACTTATTTCTGAACGAATCAAAAAATTTAAGCTTATAAAGAGATAATGTTCAAAGGTTGTTAAAGTTTGTATATAATCAGTTTAAAATTTCTTAAAAAAAAAATTGAATTCTAGCTCCTAAAAGAGTTTTCACCAGATCTCATCTAGACCCAGAACCTGCAATTGCAATAGACAATCCCAAAAAATTACTTAGAAAGAAAAACGTTGTAGAAGGTTCCGGGAGTCACAGTCCTCTTCATAGGTCCCCTTTTCTCCCAGAGAGGCTGGTTTCCCTTCAGGATCTCAAGTTCGACATATCTTTTGAACAAATCCTTTCTAGAAAAAAATCCGACATCTTTGTAAGTGAAACAATTTTAGATCAAACCATCCTACAACCCAGGACCCCTGAAATACTTTCTCCCAGGCAAACATTGATCAACGATTTCTTCAGGAATTTGAAAAGTTATAATATCTAGTTGCAAATCTTGATCAATCCTTAGACAAAGCTCACTTTCAAAAGTTAGTCGAACTTTCTACCTTGATTATTGCTGCAGCTTCTGTTAAACCTAAAACAACTCACTCCGTTCCTCCCAGCCCTTCATCTTCCAAAAAATCTTTCACTTCTCCCTCCAATCACACAGGTTGTTGTCCAGTCTCCTCCACCAATCATGGCAATGAGATATGCTCCATTAGTGTTGGCCTCTCCTTTACATGCCATGCCTTAGGACTATCAAACCAGACTTCCTCAGATTGATGGTACTGGTCCTTTCAATGCACAACAACATGTTGACAAGATGAATGATTATTGTGATTTGTAGGAAGCTGACGAGGCAGACATCCAGATGAGACTCTTTGCACAGAGTCTAACTGGGGATGTTAAAAAACGTTTCAAATCTTTACGTCCTGCTACAGTAGTAGACCTTGCTACTTTCTAGCGGAGTTTTCTCGACAGATGGGAGGTAAAGAAAAATCCTCTCCAGATCTCATTAGAATATGAGAATATCAGAAGGAACCAAGGAGAGACAATGAAAGATTATTGTACTCATTTCAATTATCTGTACAATGCAATTCCAACTGATATCAAACCACCTCAAGTTTTGGTATTAATTAAATTCCCTGATGGATTTGAAGCTAACATGTCATATCAACTAAGCGAAATAATTTTTTCTACTCTGGAAGACATGTAGAAAAGTTCCGTGAGCGTGGAAGCAAATATTTTAGCCAGAAGATCCCGACAGAGAATAGAAAGAAGGGCCACCATTAAGGAAGAGCCTTCCACTTCCTCTTCATATGCCAAACTAGATTCCCTAGCCAGAGCCATGGAAAGAAATATGGAGAGACTTACCATAGCTGACATAAATCCACCCAGGGAAAACCAAGCTGCTCCTCAGATTCAGAATCTGAACTTCAGAAGAAATCCCACCCAGATTAGGCAGAGAGATCCTAGAGATCAAAGAGAACAGAGGGGTTCTGATCAGTAGATCAGACCACCCCTCCAGGAAAATTATGCCGATGAAAGTGAGGATATAATGGAAGAATTGGATGACACTCATATAAACCTCATGGGTGTTCACGATGATGAATCCATTTTTCTTACTTAGGAAGAGCACAATATCTTTATCCTTTCACAAAAAAAGGTAAATGAGGAAGCAGAGGAAACAAAACAACAGGCCTTTGAAAATTCTATAATGGAGGTCCACAGGTAGTATAACCTGAGGAGCAAGAGGGAAAATGACAACCCTCCAAAGAAGGCGGCTGAAACAAAGAAGGCTACCAAAACAAAGAAAATAGTCGAGACCAAGAAAACCTCAAAAACTTCTCCTAAGAAATTTCCTAAGAGGAATAATGTCGAGTCTCCTGCAAAAATAAACCCCAAAATTTTACAAAGAAAAAATTAGATTGAGGTATTGTCAACTAGTTAACCAAGTGATCCTGCCCATAGAACTCCAATGGATAAACTAGAAGTGCAGAGCCTAAGCAGAGCTTCCACTACTTTTAGCCTTGAAGGGGAACTAGCTAAACTAAATATTCCTATTTTCCTTTCCAAGTTGATGAACAAGAATGCTTACAGGTCACAGGTAATTAAAGCTTTGAGCATTGAACCCAAAATAGGTACGAAGGCCTTGAATGTCGGGGCAACAAATCAATCGGACATGGTAAATCTTTTTGATGATCAACCTGAGCTCATGTTTGGTATTGAAGTTGATGGTCAAAATGATAACGATGTCGTTGCCCCTTTTTTCATCAGCCTGAATATCCACGACTTGATATTACACAATGCTATGCTGGATTCGGGCGCCTCTCACAACCTGATGCCCAAAGCTGTGATGGAAAAGTTGGGACTTGAGGTCACCAAACTCTATAAGGATTTTCATTTTTTTGACTCTAGCAAGGTCAAATGTATGGGCTGATTAAATATTTATGCATCACCTTAGCTCAAATTCCAGTGAAGAGTATGGTGATGGATATCATGGTTGCAGACATTCCCCCTAAATATGGTATGTTACTATCAATATCCTGGGGAGATAAGATGAAAAGAACCTTGTAGCTAGATATGTCCTATGCCACCATCCCGGTATTTGGACAACAGAGAAGACTGTACAGAGATCCTCTGATGAAGTATATGGTCATCAATCAGGAAAAGCCACACAACTATCCACTATACTCTACACACTTTGATCTGGATTCTTTCATTCTGTACAATGATGGTGACTTGGAACAACAAATCGCTAAGCTGGATGATACACCTGATTCGAAATAAGATAAAGAAACAACTGAGGTAAGAAATACTACAACTGTTGAAAGTGAGGAATTGCCAATGGACTTTTGGAGCATGGTTTTTGATGGAGCTGTGAGAAAGGAGGGAGATGGAGTTGGAGTTTGATTGCATAATCACAGATCAAGGTATTCAAAGATTCATTCTTACAAACTGAATTTCTAATTCACTAACAACATAGCTGAGTACAAAGCTTTGATGCTCGGCCTGAAACTACTGAAGAAGGTTGGTGCCAAACAGATTATGGTAAGGGGTGATTCTGAATTGATTATTAAGAAAATTAAAGGCGAGTATGCAGCTAAACATTCCAGACTTAGAGATTAAATGAATGTTGTTTTGGATGCACTTCAAGGTTTTACTGAAATCGACTTGTAGGTAATGCCCAGGGGACAAAACATACTAGCAGACGGGTTGGCTACATTAGCAACTACATGTAAAATACCTTTCCGTCCCACTCACAAATACACAGTGGAGGTGAAATGCAGATCAACCGTTCCAGCCAACATCAGATACTGGTAGGTATTTGGGAATGATGATCAAATTGAAGACTTCCTACAGTGTAAGAATGATTTCGAATGTACAAATATAGATTTAGAGAATGATGATGATAATGTAGAAAAATCTGTTTTTGAAAATGGTAGTGTAAATAAAGTAGACTCGAATGAATTGAAATAAAATGAGGTAGATTCTGGTATTTTACAGTTGAAAAATAATGGGTTACCTAGAGGTTTAGTTCCACTAGAATACTTGTTCAATTTTAACGATGTAGCGAAAAAACCAAAAAATTGAATCTAGTGGTAAAGAGGCCGAAGAGTGTAACATAGGAACAAAAGAAAATCCCAAGATGATAAAACTTTCCAAATCTCTACCCACTGAGAAAAAACACAAATACATTGAACTGTTTAATGAATATATAGATGAGTTTTCTTGGGGTTATGAGGACTTAAAATTTTATGATACAAGTATCATACATCATCCAATCCCAATAAAAGAAGAACACAAACCTTTCAAGAAGAAACTTAGGAGAATTGATCCCAACTTGCTTCCCCTAATAGAAAAAGAAATCGAAAAAATGTATGATGCAAAAATTATAGCGCCCTAGAGATTTTCCAAATGGGTTTCTAACCTAGTTCCTACCAGGAAGAAAACTAGCGAAATCAGATTTTGCATAGATTTCAGAACTCTGAACAAGGTTTCCATCAAAGAAATATACCCTTTGCCTAAAATGGACCATATCTTACAAAAGGTAGTTGGGGCCAGTAGGATCTCCTTACTAGACAGTTTCTCGGGTTACAACCAAGTCCTCGTCCACCCAGATGACCAGTAGAAAACAACATTCACCATGCCTTGGGGAACTTTCATGTATGTGAAAATGCCCTTTGGTCCGATGAACGCTGGTGACACCTTCCAAAGAGAAATGGATATTGATTTTGTGGACGAAATTGGAAGATTTATAGTCATATATATGGATGAAGTGACTGTCTACTCCAAATCTGATGAGGAACACTTGCAACATCTCATACTTGTGTTTGAGAAATGCAGAAAGTTTGGGATTTCATTGAATCTGAAGAAAATATTTTTCAGTTTAGAGGAAGGTAAGTTGTTGGGACACATAATCTCTAAAGATGGAATTAAAATAGATCCTAGTAGGATAGAATCCATCCATAAGGTGGAACACCCTAGGAACATCAAAGAACTACAATCATTCATTGGAAAAATAAATTTCCTCAGAAGATTCATACCCAACTTGGCCGAACTTCTTAGGAATATCACCAATATGTTGAAAAAAGACACAAAAATTAGATGGAACACTGAGTCCAAACAGTCATTTGAGCAGGTGAAACATGCACTCACCCAAGCCCCAGTTTTGATCAGCCCAGATTACATGAAAGACTTTTACCTTTTCTCTTTTGCATCTGAACACACCGTCACGATAGTAGTATTGAAGAAAAACAATGAAGGGTACGAACAACCCATAGCATTTTTCAGCAAATCCCTGAGAGACTCGGCGTTGAACTACAACATCATGGATAAACAATATTTTTCTTTGGTGAAATCCATAAAGGATTTTAGAGTCTATATTCTCCATTCCCACACAGTTGCTTATGTTCCAAACGCATTGGTAAAGGATATCTTGACTCGGGATAATCCAGATGGTAGTAGAGGAAAGTGGATTGCAGTTATTCTAGAATATGACATCGAAATAAAACCCACTAAACTGATCAAAGGTTAGGGTTTGTCCAAACTAATGGCTGAATCTAATTTTCATGCTCTAGACATTAATTTTTTGGCTGCAGTTGACGAGCAGGAAGAGCAGGAGACTCCAAATGTAAAAGAGGTATTCTTAAACTCTCCTTGGTATGCATACCTCATTTTTATACTTCATAACTTACAAGCTCCTCCTAGTTTGACTAAGACCAAAGCTAGATTTATTAAACTAAAAACATTGAAATTTTGTATTCTAGAAGGTAACCTTTATTGGAAAGATCCTGGTGGTATTTTGCTTAATTTCCTGTTAAAAGACGAAGCTGAGAAGGTTCTGTAAGATTTCCATGCAGAAGACTGCGATGGGCATTTGAGTTGGAAGACCACAACTAACAAGATTCTGAGAGCTGGTTTCTACTGGCCTACATTGTTTGCTGATGTTCATCAGGAAGTTACTTCTTTCCACAAATGCCATGTTTTTGAAGGTAAAAGGAAGCTTTTGCCTCTCCCCATGAAATCCATCTCAGTTGAAGCTCCTTTCCAACAATGGGGTTTAGACTTTATCGGAGAAATACATCCATCCTCCTTGGGCCAACACAAGTGGATCCTCACAACCACAAACTAGTTCACTATGTGGATTGAGGTTGTGCCATGCGGACAAGCTACTGACTCTATTCTCATTAAAATTTTAGAAACTGATATCTTGTCTCGTTTTGGATGCCCCAGGAAAATTATAGCTGATAATGAAACGACTTTCAGATCCAAAAGACTCATAGAATTTTGCAGCCAATACCACATTACTTTGGGACACTCAACAACTTATTATCCTCAAGGAAATGGGTTGGTTGAGTCCTCAAACAAAATTCTGGTGAACATCCTCAGGAAAACATTGCAAGAAAATAAGAAATCATGCAATAATAAGTTGGTTTTTGCACTATGGGTTGACATAATAAGCACCAAAAGATCAATTGGCATGTCTCCATACCAATTGGTGTATGGTGCTGAAGCAGTTTTTCCCCTTTCCTTGGGAGTCCCTGTCATGAAACTATTGTAGGAAGCACAAGTAGAGCCAAATGATGTTCAAAGGAGAATAAATCAAATGATTTACTTAACGCAATCCAGGGAAGAGGTATACAAAAAGACTCAGGTCATCCAACAAAAAATTAAAAAGATTTTTGATAGAAGAACTAAAGAAGATGATTTTGAGTTGGGTGATTTGGTGCTGAAATGGGATTCTAGGAATGAGGATAAGGGTAAACATGGAAAGTTTGATAGCTTATGGAAAGGCCCCTACATCATTCAGGAATTAAGAGGAAATAACACATTTTTGCTCCAAAACAGTGATGGAACAGAGCTGCCAGGTGGACCTGTGAATGGAAGGATGTCGAAGCATTATTTTCCACCCCAATAGAAATATCATAAATCCATTTCCACTATACATACCATTTCTTTACATTCAGGTTGTGTGTAGGTGATGTTGATTGGATGGTTGAAGCCCGCAGAGAAGGCCCTAATCCATTGACTAGTGCCACCAAGTTCTCAAAAATAAAACAAATCAGATAGCAAAAACAAACAATGGTGAAAACCTTTACAAACATCAGGTAGCAGGTTCTTGGCACCTCGCAAGGAGAGCACCATCCCCAGGTGGAGCCACTGTTATAACCCTATGATTCATAGGATCAACTGGTCACTGGAAATTTTTCACTCTTGGTGTGATTTGGTTGTAAATAATATTTCATTTTTGCAAATTATTTCTAGAAAAAAGAAAGAAAAGAAAAAGAAAAAAGAAAGAAAATAAAAAGAGAAGAAAAAAGAAAAAAGAAAGAAAAGAAAAAGAAAAAAGAAAGAAAAGAAAAGGAAAAGAAAAAAGAAAAAAGAAAAAAAAGGATAAGGCCCCATGCAATAATAATGACTTGATCCATACAATTTAATCATGGTCTAGTCTTTTTGAATTTATGTTGATAGGATTAGTGAATAAGGCTTGGCTAAACTATTTAATCTTAGCCAAGTAGATAGGTTAGCTAGTGAATAAATTTGATCAATCTGTCTAAACTTGATCAAATAGCCCCAGCGTAGAGTAAATTCTTAGCCCAACAGTATAATCTGGGCTAAATGTGTTAGATAGGTAGGATAGAACATAGTTTAATTGGTTTTATTTCAATAAAACAAGCCTAAAGATGGTCAAAAGTCCTATTTTTGATGTTGGAATGATGTGTTCTAATCCCTTGGTGATAAAAATGAAAAGAAATAGCACAAATACCCACAAAATACTCCTATCTTGAGTTTCAATGATGAAATGTGCTGCACACTCCATGTTTAAAAAGTGCGCCAAGATCTACAGCTAAGTGAAAGGTGCCTAGATCGACGACTGATATGTGATATTGGACCCCCCCCGACCATTCTACCTTTAATGGAGGGGGGCAGGGGGGTTCGAGTTGGTGGTATTCCCTGGTGGGCCCCATCCTAATGTGTCAACATTCTGTTAATTCAGACCCCCCTTGGTTGAATCCGTTTACCGCCTACCCTCCCTCCGAGTAAACTGTCATACCAGATTCCTATACCACCGCTGCCTCGTGACATCATACCCCACTACTAGCCACCTTGTGACATCACACCCCACTACATGTCGCCTTGTGACATCACACCCCACTACCTGCCACCTTGTGACATCACACTCCATTTCTTGCCACTTACAAGTCACGTCTCATAAATCTGCCAACATACCCCCCTCCACTCACCTGTCACACGTCATTTCCTTTTCACCTATCTTCCAATTATATCATTCCACATCATTTTCACACAACCCGTCACCCATCCTTTTGTTTCCACCTCATCTCTAGGATATCTGTTGGCCCTTAAATGCGGCTAAACATATTCGTTAAGCCTGCATATTTGTCCCTCGTGCCCAACGATTACCCGTTCACCCAAATTTAAATCTCGTCTCCACCATGATCACATTTTCACACTTTTTGCATACCAGAAGTTCACTTCCGCGCCATTTCTTGTCAGTGACCGAGCCAAAACCAATAACCAACTAACATTTTTGTTTCAATTTGTAGGTATCAGTTGAATCGAGGGTGCCAAAGTCTAAATATTCAGAGGTCGAGGAAAATCCATTCCTCCCACCTCCCGTTGACCTCGACTGAATCCCTCTGGCAGACAAGGATTACCTCATTACTGAGCCTAAATGTGAGTTTGATTTTGCTGAACTACATTCGTGGTTTAAAGACACCTTCTTAGACCAGAGTGATGAGATTGGACTCTGGGAGTCCAATCTCCCCCTGTATCTGTTTCCCCAAATTCACCATTTCCCTGAATTCACCCTCAAGTGCCAAGCCCATTACCTTCCCGATCAGAGAGCCATCGTTTCATCCTCCAGAGAGACCCTGTTCACCGTCACGCCCAAAGCCATTGACCAGATGCTACAAATAATCAGAGCCGAATCCTTCTCTCATTTTACCATTGAAATCCTAATTGAAATGTATCATAAATTGTCTTTTCCCCAAAGAGCACAAATTTTCGAACTCTTCCTCCCTGAGAGTGCCCCATTACCCAAAGAAAATCCCCCGTATCAGTCATCGATTTTCTCTGTAAAGAGAAATAAAATTATCTCTTCTCTTTGCAGCCTACTTGGATACTTCTCGGATGAATGGGTAGATGAACCAATCTTAGGTTATCTATCTATCTTCTCCACCGAGGAAAGCTCCACCATGCAGTTTGACTACAACAATTTTCTAGCCGATAATATACATGAACAACTATTCAAATTTCCCACAAAAGGCATGTTCTGGTATTCTTCAATACTGACATATTTATTTGTATTTTTCTAGACAGACAAGTTCCTGTTCTCCATGCAGAAGCTAGATTAGAATGGAAAACCATAGCTGGTCACGCCATGGACTTTGCTACTGAGGAAGAATTCAATTTCAATCAATTCATAGATCAGTTATACCATTCTATGGTTAGCATTCTCAACGACAGACAAGAACCAAGGATAAACGAAGAAATCCAACGGATTTTGCATCTCTCAGAACTATCTAAGACCAGAGACTGGTACCTGTACTAAAACAATACAGAGATCAGAATCTATGGAAGCGAGATGGTGCCTTATAAACTTCCCAGATATGTACCTATTAGGATATTTTCCTTGGAGTACATCAGGCAAATGATCAACTCGGATGATATCCATGTTGTAGCCTTTAAAAAGAAATAACAATTGAGAATCAAAGGATAGGTAGGACCATTCATCTATAACAACCGAGCTATAGGGGCAATGACCGACAGGTTTTTGAAGGAAATGAAGTTTAGCACTAGTTTTCCTTGGCACTATGATCCATGTGGGATCATAGAAGAAGCAAGATTAAAGAACAAAGTCTCTCCATATTCTCATGTTCCAAAACCAGACATTGAGAAGTTTATGAACCAGACAAAGTGGGAGGTAAACACTCTGGAAGACATAGAACCACAGCTTACTCCGACTGTTTTGGCACAGACCACTACTCCACATATACCAAAGGAGAAAATGCCCAGAAAGGATGCCTCCTCTTCAATTACTGAAGTCTCAACAGAGGACTTCCATGTTTACAGGAAAAGGCCCAAGATCATTCATGCAACTGATAAGTCAGGAGATGAAGAGACCCAGTCAACCACAGTAGTTGAGGGGGGACACTCACTATTGTTCTCAAGAAGCCAATAGATGATGTCCACTTCTTCTTCAAAGAAGCAGACATATATCACTTTGACTTCCCATCCATCCCAAGGGTCTACAAAAATGAGCATTTTTGAGAAATAGGATTTGATTAAGAAGAAGAATGAGATGTTGACCAACAACACCTACGCTCAATTCTGGAAGTAAACGTCCACAACACAACATAGGTTTCTCTCTTGTTTTGATACGAAAAAGGGGAGAATGCACATGGAATTTTTGCAAGCACAAGTGCCCCATCCAAAGGAAATCACTGATTATAAAAGATCAACATTTGAATTTGACACCAAGGAGGTACATCTAGCTAATCAGATGGATTTGCACAGGAAGATTGGAGAAATGGTTTTCTCAACATTGGCAAATGCTTCCACAACTACTATAAAGTTGCAGGTTTCCCTAAATAATGTTCAAACTCAATTAAATCTGGAGAAAGTGTCTTTGTTTGCGAAGGACAACATGATTAAGTCTTTGGAGGAGCTGGTACTAAAAATTGGGTATGACCCCTCAAATGTGAAATTAGTCGAAGAACTTCTTGTTAGGATATTTAGACACTTAGGAGTTAGTAAGTTCTACTTGGTCTATTGTGTCGTTAAGTAAAAGTGTGTTTTCTAGTTTGTTTATTTAGTATGCATTAGTATGCATTTGTAATTAGGAAATTTGATGGTCACAATATGTTCCCGACATAGAGTGATCCGACAGTTCATACTCTCCTCGATCTTAATAGCCATTGATCCATGGCTTAACACCCAATTGGTCCATGATATATATTTAAAGAGCATGGAGGATCATTTGCCGATGATCGATTGTGAGAAACTCTCTTGTAAAATGTCTCTGTAATCTTTTTCTTTGCATTAATAAACTGCTCCAAGTGGTTGCGTTGATTGGGGCCGTGGATGTTTCCCCGTAGGGGTTTTACCACGTGAAAACATCAGTGTGTTGATCTTTGATCTGGTTATGTGAGTGGTTATTGAAGGTGTTCATCCTCTGTTGGAATACCTTATTTGTCGAACATGGTATCAGAGCCTGTTTGAAGACCCGCTCTTGTTGAAGATCAAGATCGTGAAGCCAAGTTGCTTCATCTCCACTTTATGTTATTTCCGTACATTTATGGGTTGAGAGGACTATTCCATTGCATCCAAAGCACTCTTTTCAGTCAGGAACAATTTTTGTTTCACTCGAAAAGGTTTTCGTTTTCCCAATATACGACCATTACAGTCAGATCCGAAGGTATAAAGCTTGAATACAGATTTTTAATTTTTTTTGCAGAGTAGTATTTTGGTTTTATTTCGGTTTTGTTTTATTTATTTTCGGGTTTCTATTCTTTTAGATATGTGTATGCTCTTTTCCTCGCACCTTGTGCAATCTTGGAAAATCAGAAACAGATAGGAAAATGTGCATCTTTCGGGTAAGCTAACCGAGATCTAACCCTTTGTTGTCATCTAGAAGCGAAATTTTTTTCTTGTGTGAAAAGAGTTTTTTTTTAGCACGCTCTCCAAGGCCATCTTCCACAACAACAACAACAACAACAACCCCAATCCTCCTTCTGAACATTACAATATGTTTTGCTATATGATTTGGTTAAAAGTTGCCTTATTAAGTAAGAGGTCTTGAGTTCAAGTCTCTCTTTTGTTACCTTTTTTGAAAACGTTCATGCTAAAACTGTAAAGTGTATTTCACTTCAAGTATAAAAGTGAATCAC
>SNQJ01S0079707.1:43166-55229 GCA_010110895.2 Picea sitchensis
AATATGAAAAAACCATATCCTCTTGTTAATTGAATACTTATTACTTATTAACCTTATTGTCAATTATTTCAATAATCGAAATAATCTAATGGGTTATTCACTTTTAATATCTTAAGGGTCTCAAAGATATAAATACTAGCATTAAAATAATGTAATCAATATGGGTTGGATATGAAGCCCATGGTTGTCCAAGAATAATATGAACAAGAGATATTTGCTATCAACTTCTCTAATTTTTTATAATTTCTGAGACGGACGCCATTAATTGTGGAGTCAAAAATCTATTTAAGGAACCTTAAGGCTCGTATCTCAGGGTAGCATATCAGGCTTTTAATGGCAACAACGTACAATCCAAGGAACGTTTTTTTCTCCACAAAGCTGTTGAGATCAAACTACCTGAGGGATACACACTCGCTTGCTTCGATGGTGCCGAGCAAGCAGGATGCTGTGGAGCTGGGGGTTTCTTCAAATCCAATCAAACAAGGATCACCAAATGGTTTTTTAGCTGTGGAAGGGGCACGAACACAAAAGCAGAACTCTTGGCGCTATGGTCCACCCTCTACTTAGCTACTTCCTGGTCTGTTAAACACTTAATAGTATTGGGTGACTCGAGTGTAGTCATTGATTGGATCAATTGTAAATCAAACCTCCGTTTTGTCCACATAGAATGTTGGAAACAGAAAACTCTGGTGCTTTCAAAGCTCTACGATGATGTCAAATTTCAACACGTACAAAGATCCCACAATTGTGAGGCGGACGCACTCTCCAAGCGAGCTCTCAAGGAGGAGGTTGGTAAACTCTCCATCTTCCATAGCGACGACGGTGTGGACAGACCCTCGACCCATCTTAACATTTTTTGACAGCGGTTGGCAACATTCCTGGACTTGGAATGCTCATTACTGCTTTCAACCAACTGTGACTGCTGGGGTGTTAGTGATTGATCCAGGAGCTGATTTTATTTCTTCAATCTTCCTGTGACAGTGGGGTGTTTGTGATAGACCCAAGTGCCGATCATCTGCTTTCAACGGTGACAGCGGGGTGCATGTGATTGATCCATGTGTCGATTTCTTGCTACTGTGTTGGCAGTAAAGGGTTGTGTATATGGTTGTTACTTACCTGTCACTGTGTTGGCTGATTTAAGGCCGTGTATTGGAGTCGATCCGCTGACCGATGACTGTTCATCACTGACTATTGGTCCGACAATGTAAAAGAGTTTATACCATTTATAAATTCGAGTAAATTTTTCCCTGGAAAAAAAAAAGGAACGCTTTTTTTTAAAAGTCAATAAAATTTACTTCGAAGTAATGAGACCGTATGTACACATTTATGAACTGCAATAAGACTTTCATTTGAATAGCCAATAGGATTTTGACAAAAACATATTTTAAATAATTGAAATAAATAAATAAATAAATTGTTAAAGTGTAACATTAGAAAACCATATAAATTTTTGTTCAACAGTTAAATTAATAGGTAGTCAATTGTCAACTCATCACTATATACCAACCTATCGGCAGGTATAATAATGAATTTGGCTTTACAGGGCGATTATATACTCTATAAAATGGGCCTATCTCTAGTATATTTATGGAGCTATATATGCTAAATGGTAGCTAAAACCTAAAATAAATAGATGCCATAGTTTTCTACAGACAGAAACTTATGAATCGAAATGAATCCGACTATGAATCTACTAATTGAAATGAATCGGACTAACAACTACAGATTGCAGCTGATGCCTTCGAAATCCATAAATCCTGAGTACCTGATCGTCTGCAAAATCCAGAGATCTCGCCATACCATTCCAACAATCTTCAGCCTTGTATATGGGGTTATGGTTCCCACTGCAGGGCTGACACCCAGTGAAGTGAGTCACAAATGGCCTCCTCTGTAAAATCCCAGCCCAAATCTCCTTCAAAGAACGATCTCGCTTCCTTGCATACAATCTCGCACTCTTCTCAGCATATCTGCGTCTCAGGTCTGGATGTTTGGCTTCCATGGCGTCGTATATCTTAGTTATATTCTCAAAAGTCCCAACAATGTCCAACCAATATCCCTGAAAAAAATACTCATTCTCAATATAAATCTTACCTGCCCATTTCTTCTTCTCTTTGATCATAAGATAAATAAGAGCAGACTGGTCATCTGATTCAGTTAGAGCTCTATCAGGCAGCACATCAGATAAAATCTTAGCAAAGGGCTCATACAGAGGACTCTGAGGCCCCATCACAGACCACCTTTCCATGAATTTCATGGACCATTCACAGTTTCTCATAAGAAAAACGCCTGCATTGATCCCCAACCAGCTCCTTTTCTCAAAAACATTTTGCTCCCATCCATGGACCACTAAATTGAAGTCGTTGTACCTCTCAAATGGGTGCTCAAATTCCATGTCTGTGATCAGAGCATCTGAGTCCAACCACCATATCCATTCGGCCTCAGGGTGAGCAACCATGGCTGCCCTAATCAAAGGAATTTTGGCCCAGAAAGTAATCATCCTCTGATGAAGGAGGATTGTGTTGTAAAACATGTCCAAGCCATGGATCCTACAGTAATCCTGCTTGTTCTTGAAGCACCTCAGAAGCAGATGATCCCCAATTGGGTTCTTGCAGGGATAAGGCTGTGAGCCTGTCAATACCAAGATACGAGGCTTCCCTCCTTCTGTATAGTTCTTTATATGAGGATGTGCTCTCAGCCATTGCTGTCTCTTGGTGTCCCAGTTCTTTACAGTACTCCCCACAGTATAACTAAAGTCAGAATCAGCATAAAAATTATCAGAACTTTCCTCCCACTGATCCATTGACCTATACAAGGATTCCTCTTCTTTGTCATTCATTTCACGTTCGTTGGTTTGATTCTGTTGAATAGCAGAAATCACATTTCGATTTTGTCGAAGAGAAGAAGTCACGTTAGGATCATCAAACCTCTAGATCTTCAAATTCCACTGTGCTGCTTGAAGAATCTCATTCTTCTTCAATTATTGTGAGGCGCTATAGGAAATTCCAGAAAACAGGGTGCTCATAAGCTCCAACAAAGTACTGACAACAATGAGCAAATTCTCCATAAACTCCAACAGAGTACCAGAGCAACAATTACCAGTGCCCAGAACATCAAAAAATCAAAAAATTTCCTCTTCTGCACCATATTGGCAGACATAATCTCAAACTGTGAAGCGTTTACCATGAACTGCTATCTCTGTAATAGGTTTTTGCTTCACATCTGCCACAGCTCATAAACTCATCCATTTTAGTCTGTAATATACTTGAATACAATCATGGGATGAATCCAATGCCTCATGATTCTCTCACAGGTGTGAGTTATAATATCATTAACAAACGTTTTCGGCGATGGGGACGTCTGGCCAAATTACGCAAGAATTTAAATGATAGTTATGAAAAGAATCTCCCACCTACTTGAAACTAAGCTCTCTATATGGTGGTGGATACCTTCTGCTGCTGTTCACATGTAACATCCGTTCACTGTGTGGCCCAAAGCCGGCTATGTACAAGAGTGGCTTTGTTTTTTTTGAGGTGGGCTATAAAATTTATTAAGGAATTGTGGCAATACACAAGTTCAGGTTGTAAAATCATTTTCACAGCAAGTTCTGTCATGTTTCTGGCATTTTTTTTTAAATTCATTAACAGAGTTTATTAGAATTAGGGCACAGAATCAGCTTGTTTACGATTAAATCTTTCGAAATATATAATTAAAGAGGGATACGTGGAATCTTTTGTCTGGATTGGTGAGGGATTTGTTTACCAATTTATGAATAGACTCTTCACCTTGATCGTTACAAGAGACTCCACAGGTACCGTCTCAATACCTTTTTCTTGATTCCCAAATTAATTTATTTAATCTCGCAGAGAAAATCCAATGATTTCCAATGTCGGCAATGCTTTTGGATTTGGCCTCTAGCAATCATTGTTGACATAATACATAGTAATGGCTGAGGTACTATTTCAACAGTGATCTCGTTGAGTCGTTGCAATGGTTTTGTGTTTGGCCTGTAGCAATCATTGTTGACATAATATAGAGTAATGGCTTAGGTGCCGTGTCAATATTTTTTTCTTAAAGGAAAGTCTTGAGCACAAGCAAAATTTGATATAAAATATTGGTTGAATTTTGATGTTTTATGAGCAGTATGGTAATTTGTCATAAATGATAATGGAATATTGATGTTTTATAAGGTCTCAAGGTGAGTATTTATAGTAATTTTTTCACAAGTTTAAGGTTTTTCTTCTTTGATACTCAAAAATAATTGTTTAGTTTTATTTTATAAAGAAAAAATGATGATTGTCCGGGTTGAAATGCTTTTGTATTTGGCTGCCTAGTATATAATAATGGTTTTTAAAGAACAAAATAAACAAAACATTACAAAGATGCTTTATATGTGAAAGGAGTGCAAACACATCTTCATAAATGATGTAGTTACGTTTTAAGGAGCAGTATGGTAAATTTGTCAGCAAAATGATAATGGAATATTGATAAGCTTTTATAAGGTCTCAAGTGTGAGTATTTATGGAATTTTTCTAATAAGTTTTAAGGTTCTTTTTCTCCTTTGATACTCCAAAAAATAATCTGTTTTAGTTTTATTTGAAAGTAAAGAAAAAATGATGATTTGTCCTGGCTAAACAAGTTTTTGTAATTTGGCTGCCTTATATATATATAATAAATGGTTTTTAAAGAACAAAATAAACAAAACATTACAGATAAGTTTCTTTTTTATATGTGAAAGGAAAACACATCTCTATATAATGATGTATAAATAAATATAATTCTATAGGAGTAAAGAAAAATTTTCAAAATACAATTTAGTATCCAATTCAAGAAAATGGGGAGTAACAAAGAGAGTCATGAAGAAGAAAGTCCCATAGAAAAGGAAGTTCGAATCTTGTTTTCGGTTAATTCACATTTTAACATTTGAGGCCACTCAAAGTGCATTGAGTGGAAGTATACCTTTAACTGAAATACCGCAGAATCAACTCGAGGTAACCCTCAAATCTTTGGATTAGAAGTCGCCTCTTCAACCCGCTAGAGGGATCTCTCAAAAATGTCACAATATGAAATTAAGTAAGCATGAAAAAGGTGGGCAGATTGATGGGTAAAAGATGGTCTTAGATTTCAGGAGTTTGGGTGTTAAATCAGGGGAAAAGGTCCATTGGGCATTGAGTCAAATGAAAACCAAGAAAAGAGACAATAGCAGATCGAATAGCATAGGAGGTCAAGAACCAGTCCAAAATAGCCATTCCAATTTCCATTGAGTAGATCAAAGCCAAAAGGTATGGACTCCTCGCTTATCTAATTCCATTTTAAAAAATCATGAGGGATGGATATGATAGATGGGGAATAAAAACTCCAGAAAAAGCTACATCCTCTGGTCTCTCCTTCAATAGGAAGAAATAATAACACTGAACTTCTAAATATCCTGTAACGCAGGTCTCTATCTCATGCAAGATGGGAAAGGTCTGCATAAATAGGAACTTGTAAAATGAGGGCGGTAATCCATTAAAGCTACAGGTCTCTATTTTACTCAATGCAAAATGTGAGGAAAACTGGCAGATTAAGAGGATGTTTCCAAATATTACAAAGCAGGTTGTAAATCAATCAGAACTATACGTTGGAAGCAATGTGCCATAAGGCAGTAAAAAAATGTTAGATGAAAACTTCAAATACAATACAGACGGAATTCGGGAGCAAAGCAGGATGTGCATAGAATCTCTTGAAATCGTCATATTTCCATGAAAAGCATTATAAAACCTCTAAAAGGGCACTGGGCCCTACCACAGACATACATCAGCTTTTTAAAGAGAAAATCTCAAACTCTTTGCGCTCTAGAATTTTAAAACGGCTCCTCTCATGTGGATTCCGTGAAATGCTAAGGCCTGCCGCTCCCAACTGGCCCCATTCAATCAGACCTGGCTGGGCCACTTCATATAAAACTCAAAATGAAATGATTTCCAGTAGGATTATGGAACTCCTCATGACCGCCAGTGGCCCTTCGCCTACATTTGGCCAAGGTATTTGCGTACCTCTAGTCGCTCCTCAAGCACAACACGATGGTATTGCCTTCCATTTGCTACATCACCAAAAGAAACAGAGACGAAATGCTCTTCAAACACTCGACGAATATTCCTCTCCCACTAAAATTCCCCTGACCCTAAGTTCTCCCACATGTTTCTAAATCTCTCTCTTTGATATGATTTTGCAGGATCATCCTTACTTCCTTGAATTTGAAACCCACCTTTGAAAGAGTTGTATTTCTCCCTACTTAAAAGATGTTTCCCAGACTACAAGGGATCTCTTCCGGAAAGCTACTAATAGTGCTGAGGGAATAACCCTTTCAAAAGGTTTGGTATCTCTTGAGAGTGCAGCCACCATCGGCGCCTTCTGTGTGTCTTATCACTTGTTGAGATCCTCAAGACTCGTATCAACCTATCCTAACTTTCAGATTGTTAGACCTTACTTCTAAGGTTCAGAGTTCTATACCCAGGATGCTATTGTCAATATTCAAGATAACCAATCGTATGGTTTTGACCGTGGACTTTGGGTGATTGAGCTTTGAACTCGATCTAACATAAACGTAGATATACAAGATCACCCTTTCCTCAGCAGAAAGCAGTTGAGGATAAAACAGTCGCCAACTTTCACTTTCGACAGCATTTCTATTTATACACCATAGTCTTAGATTGCCATCAAGACTCCCACTGTATAATACAAACATTTGAGAATCACTGATACGCCCTTCATTATCTCCAAAATAATCATCTACACTTGTAGAACAACGGTTACTGTCTTGATATGAATATGATGACAAAGAAGAATGAAAAGAATAGAATTTCGCAGATGAAAGAAAGAAAAATAGGTCATTCCATGCGGTGAAATAACAATGACAAGTGCATCTGATGTATTTACCGCGGGTTCTCCAACCGCCATGGCATGTGTGATGGGCTTCATTTCCGATACCAACCTCGGCCCGCATCTCCATTAGTTTCCTATTCCAGACTCCAAATGGCATAGTAATTTAACGCTTGTCAAGACAACACCAACGCTTATGCCCTTTAGAGTCCTCCTTTGTGGTGATATTACACTCGTAGACTTCATCCGTCCGTTGATCCGAGAGTATCGAGGTCCCGGAGTAAACTAGTTCATTTGATTAGCTTATAGCATCGGTCGGAGGGCGCTGGAATATCCTTATCATTTTGATTGCGGTGGACCCGCCTCCATGATGGCACTGGTTTTTCCAATCGGCTCTTGCTTCCAGATCCTTTGTCGCTCTATCACCAAGTCGAAACATCGTCCCATGTCCACCAACCCGCATGGTATTCCACCGCATCATTATGGGCTTTGATTGGAGGTCCAGTATTGGCTGAAATCTTGTAATTTTAAACCCCATTGGCTTTGAGTCGAAATGAGCGTATCGGATGCGCTTTCAGATGGTGCTGCTCATCACATTCCACTTTTGTCTCCTCATGTACCAAGCACTTTCCTTCCTAGCCTCGAATCTGTGAATCGGCCCATATCATGCCATAGTAATGGCTACCAACGGTCTCCCCAAAATCTGGCCAAACTAATGGCCTCATGATTCCCTCTTCCTCCTCATATTACCCATGGATGCCCTCCTGATCTTTGAAGTTCTTGCAAAATGAAGCTGACCCGGTATATGAGGTATCGAGATTTTCATCCCATCGAGAGCTTAAGTATTTTCCTGCATTAATATCACACCACCTTACCCTATATCTATCGGTTTTGTAGGAAGGGTTTAGGCAAATGGAGTTTAAGGTTTGAAAATCCATGTAATGGAGCTCCCACCCAATCACAATTCGATGGAGAGCCCTTTCTATTTAGGATGGTTGGTCCAAGGTGGACGTCCCTAAGTAACTGACTTAAAGGTCTAAAGGTATACCGGATCAAAGTGATAGGTCTCTTTACAGACACATCACAAAGATGTAGATAGCTTCATGAAGAATGTCTCCGACCATGCACCGCTTATTAGAAAAGACAAATAAACTAGAAGGCCGCAGTGGTTAGTTCTTCAAAGTATATAGTGGCCATCTCAAAACATATATGAGCAAATGATCAAATGCTACTATCAATGTAAGCCAATGATGGCTGAAAGAGACAAATGGTTTATATTACTTCTCCAATAAGTACACCAAGAGATAAGAGTATTCAATGTACACAATTAAATCCCATATAATTGCCAATGCTACAAATATCAAATCATTTCATACTAGATATAATGTTGTCAAGGCCACCCAGACATTGCCAAGCAAGGCATGGACAGCCAAGCATTAATCAATAGGCCAAAAAGACAAATGAGTGAGGACGCTTTGTCAAATTAAGATTATAGGGATGCAACTACTAACCCAAAGTCAATCACAAGCAACGCTGTAATGCCAAATAAGTAGATCTGTAAGCAAGTGACGCCACCTATAATTTATGCTGCAGCTTTTAGGGTTAGCTAGCCAAGAAGTGGACGCTTGAAATAATTCAACCAATGAAAAATTGTTTGAACCTCATGGCTAAGTGATAAGATGACTAGGCCAGCCTTTCTATCCAAACACAAGTTCAAACTAAAGGGGCATGGCCATCATCTTACTTAGGGTTAGTCTTAAAAACGCTTAGGTTAGACGCTAGGTTAGTTAGGGTCTCTCAATTTTGAGAGTGTTTGAAAAGAGTTTCAAAGACAACAAGCTCAAAAAAGAATTTCTAGACTAGTGCCTTAGGATAAATGGAGCCAATTGAGGTGAGATCTAACAGCTCTGGAAGGCTTAAACTCAAGGATGGAGGATTAGGGTTTGATGGTGGCTACATGGCAAGGGCTGCCACCAAACCAATCCTGATCACATTGACTGAGAATTATCTTAGGACTTCTCTAATTCAGCTTAAAACTAACTCAAGATAAGAGGGAATCTAGTGTGTAGCTATGGCTAGGGCTTAAACTCCCTTCAAATAAATGGCTATAAGCTTTTATTCATGGGGACATGGAAGCCACAACCTACTTGTGGGTAGTTGGCTCCTAGGGTTTCCAAGTGAATTACAACAAATAAATAACAAGATAGCAATATGGGCTGCAAGATAAATCAACAGACCATTCATTCAAGAAGTTTTGATCTAATAACACTTAAGCAAGATCATGAAGAAGTATAATCCATACCCTAGTTGTAAAACCTTCTAATGAATGTAAAAGCACCACTCTACAAAAATAGTCCCTCTCCAAGAAGTTGCTCTACTCCAAAAGAGAAAACCAAGACAAAAGACTAGAGATATCTCCAAGAGAGTGTTATGTTATGATAAACAAGAGGTAACGCCTTTTATATGGATCCTCATGACCTTTAATTCTGTATAAAAATAGGGTCAACAAAACAACCGGCTACTTCCATATTACATTATTCAATCTTTTGTCACTCTTTACATGCTAAAATGCCAAAAATGAGCTAGCTAATGGAGACGCTGTCGCCCTTTAGGGAGACGTTGGCCCTCTTAGGGAAAAATCATCATCCAAGTAACTCTAGACGCTATCTCCCTCTGACCCTCGCAGAACCTCACTGAGTGTGTCAACAATTAACATCACGCCTCTTTGTCTAAAATCATCTGTAATTTAGCCTTTGGTGGCGTCCTGATCACCTAGGTCAACGTCCCATCTACAATGGGCTGATCCCCATAGGGTTGTGGTCTCTAAAATGTCCCTCAAGGGAGGGCGGCCCCTTCTTCTCTCTCTCTGCAAGGGCTCACTACAACTCTATCCCTCGCCTTTTAAGCAATCCTGGAAGAACCACTGGATAATTCTTCAACCCATGGAGGTCCGAACTAACCAACTCCCCATGCACTCGACTCCGTAATCAGTCCACCGCATGTATTGTCCCAGAGATCAAAGACTACCTGTGGGTCATCTTACTCACCTAGACACTGGTAGTAAATGTAACCAAGTATCCTTAATTACACGACAAACATATGCATGAAATCCTTAATAATTCATCTTAATAGGTCTAAGACATTGCTAATAAATCCACCTGGCAAGGCTATGCAACCAAATAAGACCACCCCATTGGGCTAATAATCTTAATAAGAAATGGAAAGTTTCAAAGGATCATTCAAGCCATGTGTAATGTGGTACATGTTTTAGGGATGTCCAATCATAGGCAGACTATAATGGCGGTTGTCTGTAAGTGCCTTTGTAGGAGGCGAAATGCACTCCATGGATTTTTCCAAACCCCATTGGCTCATCTTCTTTATTTGTATTTTTCTACAGGCCTTGACGAAGAGGAAACTGCCTTGGTTTGGTGGCCATAGCTGACAGCGCTACCCACTAGCATCTTCGCAGAAAAGAGAGGGCTGGCTCATGATGAGACTCTCCTCTTTGGCTACAGCAAACTAGCACACTGGTTTGGGTGGGACCTGGGAGAGTGGTAAATGTCATACCGTTAAATAACACCTATGAACATAATGGCCGATTCGCGGATGTGAGACCTCCCATCCTCTTGGTTAGGTCTTGTAATTTATTTATTCTCATTTTTCTTAGGGTCCCTTTATTTCTTATCGAGAGGCCTTTACTACCTTCTCGGGGATCCCCCGTAATAAGCGCATCTCTAGGTTTTCATTCTTCCTGGCTTTATCTTTACCAACCTGCACTGGTCTTTATTCTTCCCACAAGACAAGATGTACTCTGTAAGGTCATCCTAATGTATTAATTAGGGGAATGGTATGGATGAGTGAGGTATAAGATGAAAAAGTGATAAGGATGGTGGGAGCGGACGTGATGGCCTGCAAACCCCCTGGTGGCTAATTCAAAACCAAGGAATAACGGCTCTAAGTTGCCCCACTCAATCACCCTAACAAATGGCCGGGGAGAGAGGATTAGTGTAAGATCCAAGGCCATTCAAAATGAAAGGAACCCATCACGTACATAAGAAGGTTATTATAATGATCAACATGACATATAATTCAAGGATAATTCTCGTAATTCACCCACTCCATGGAGGCAGAGCTCCTCTCCGGTAAAAGCCAGCCTAGAGTGATGGAAGCCTGCACTACCATGTGATGTCAGTCGAGAAGAGAAAAGGTGGGCCCTCCAGTGGCATGCTCAGGTCAATCCTGCCTTCGAGTACTCCATGTCTAGGACCATGTGGGCCTCGAGACATGATCTCCTAGTTATCCCTAGATATCGGGGATAACAGGTCTAAAATACGCGCCACGGGTCCTCTTGGAAGTTTTGATCTACTATCCCGTCCATCTATTCGTATGACAGTCTTTGCCCATGCCTTCTGGAGTTAAAAACTGAAACTGCCAAAGCCCCCGTAGATGGCCAAGTGTCCATCGCTGTTTGTATTTGATATCAATTATTTTAAAGCGATTGCATTGTTTTCATCGAGCCAATTTGCAGTATTATCAAGAGATAATAGAATGCTCGGGTTTTAAAGTATGCTTACTTTTATGTGGTTTGATAAAGCTGAGGAATCTAACTTAGAAACCTTTTTACCACCAGCGAATGAAACTTGAACTTCTCTACTTATGCAATTGACTCTCAAAGTCCATCATAGACTGTAAACTTTAACACCATCTTTTACCTCAAAATCTCCTCCAACTGTCTTGATGTTTACTGTATGTATTTTGGTAATTTTTGCCCATATGATTTTACCACTACTGTCCAGGCTGGCAACTGGCTCCTCTCGACCAATCTTTATCATGATTGCACCTTCATCATACCCAATGGCGACCTTGTTTGAATTCTTGAGGTATCCAATCGCCCAAACTCTTTCTAGTCCATAATTCAAAGTGTTTTTCAAGCATATACGTAATTGCATGCCAAATGCGAACGGTGTCATCTTCTGATGGAGAGACAAGAGATACCGAAGCACTAGTGCTATAAGCTCTTCCAGTTCTTCCAATGCGGTGTATGTACCCTGAAGGGTTTAGAGGCATGTCAAAATTTATGACCGTGCGGACGTTTTTTGAAGTCCTTTCCTCTAACAACTCCAAATTCAGAATCAAATGATCTTTTGTGATTGGCCATTCTCTTTTCAATAGGTTTATTCTCAACTTTTTCCGGTTTGCTATCATCTA
>SNQJ01S0079708.1:15565-37455 GCA_010110895.2 Picea sitchensis
CTATGATATATGACTGGCTCACGGATGTTTTAGCCGAATGTATAATATTATATGATATATCACTGATGCATTGATTTTTTAGCTCGATGGTTTCACTGATACAAACTCGAGTGTTCACAACCACTCTACTGTAGTAAAGTCCATGAAGCTTATAACATCACATATTCTCTGGTTATTAGGTAAACTATGGAGAATCATATATCTTTGAGATGAACTTGATGTAGTATACCTTGTTTATCCTCATCTTCATGAATATCATATTTGAATTTTGTATGCAGGTTGTATAGGTTATATATGAAAGAAATAGAGATGGAGGATGGCCTCACCTAGTTTATGAYACCCCGAGGTCAATCACCATTACAAAATTGGAGCAATGAATTTTATGGTACTTCTATTTTTAACAGATTCCAAATGAGCCAATTTTTTTCAAGGGTACAAATTTCCTATTTTAATTGATCTTATTAAAATATTTGAGATGAATCAAATAAATACTCACCATTGGAATTAACAATGTTGATCCTCTTCTCCATCTCTATTAAAYCGAYATGTAAAGYGTCGTGGATATTCCACTGGAACGATTCATCACAACAGATCTAATAAATAAAACTAAAATCTACACTATGMAGATTAAATTCATTTAGATTCCAGAATATTTAGTTACTAATTTTCTTCTCATGCATGATAAAATGTGGAAAATAGAGAAAAGTAAAATACAATCACACACCATCCACAATATGACATAAATATTTTCTCTCGGAGACCCTTATGGGAGAAAACCCAGCTAGAAGGTGAGGCCACTATGCTCTTTTTTCTATGGTATGGAAATAATGAAAGTACAAAGGAGAAGACACTCTCTACAGAGTTACCTGAGACGCATGGCATGTTAGGCCACTACAGAACATTAACACTCTCTTCTATGCTCTCTTATTTGTAACTTCAAGATGTTATGCTCTGCAATGCAACAAAATACAATAACATAGGGCTTAAACCCTTATCCTCCTAGTGGCCCGATAGTTAACATAGCCTGATAGTCATCCAAGGGTAGGTTTTTGACTTCCTGAACCCTCAATTGTGATAAAGTTTTGAACCATCTAGAATATTCTTGGAAGTGCTCACATGGATAGACATATATGCATGAGTAACGGGGGCTGACACCGTCAAGGTGGTGGGCATATGTTTCAAACACAAGAACCCCCAAAAATGTCATTTAATGCCTCAAAATGGCTCCAAAATGTTCCAAACCCCAATTTTTCAAACTGGTACCTGCCACTAGAATGACCCTACAAGCTGATTCCTCCAATTTTTTTCCACTATCAGAGTATCGATATAGATGGAAAATAATATAATGATCCTATCCAAATCACAACTATTTACAATGTTGATCTTCTTCTCCATCTCTACTGTTGACAATGATGATCCTCTTCTCCAGCTCTACCATTGATTGCCATGATTCCCTTCCTCATCTCAACACCAAGGATAATACCCTGTTTAATTTCATGTTTTTTTGCACAGATTTAATTTTAGATTGTTTTGTAGCTTCTTTAGTTTAAGTTGTAAGTAAACTTTTATGTAGAGGGCAATTGATTTATTAATAACAATTGGTCATCAGGTAGAGAAGAATAAGAAGTATAAGGTGCTGATTTATTTAAAGCGCTCAGTTTGCAAGTCACAAAGTAATCGATGGGCAATGAGGGGATCAATGCAAGCCCCTCACCCCCCACAATAGTCCTTTGAAGTTCGAAGTTGAAATGCAAGTCGCATGCTAAATGTTCTACGAAATGACGATTTTTTATGGGGACATTTTCCCCAAATCCGGTGAGAAATTATTAGATTAGTAGATTTGAGTAATTATTTCTGTATAATCCAAGTGTCCTAGGGTTTTTCAGCATGTTGAATCCATTTCTACATTCAAAAATGAACTTTGAAAAACAAAAAATAGTGGTTCCTCTAAATTTATATGGCCGGATTCCTATGTTTAAGAAATTTAAAGATAAGGAAAGAATTTTAGTCAAAAGTTTCCTATGTTTAACAACTTTGGAGATCACGAAAGAATTCAAGTCAAAGGTTTAAACAACCACTCAATGAGAAAGTCGGCCAACTCTTGTGAAAATATGAACGTTATAATAATTAGTTAGTTTGAAAGAGGTGCCTGAGGGCCGACCAAATTCCCACCGTAAAAAAACTATATTGATTTGCATCGACATAGATTTGCTCGTAAAATATTTATATTGATAAAAACATCAAGCTAATTGGTAATTTTGGTTGAATCGGCTTTGTTCATCCAAACGCTTATAGAATAAGATTTGCTTTTAAGTTTAAGCTAGACCTATTTGATTTCATATAAGCAATTCCATTATTATTATTATGAGTATCTATTTGATTTCATTTAGCAAAGTATGTATAATTAATTGATTTTTTTCTTCATTGTTGACGTTTCTATATCTTAAACAACTTTATCAGAGACCATTTACATTTAATAACAGATAATAGTAATGATATTATATATTAATCAAATATATTATAAACATAAATAAACATTTTATGTATATAGAAAAAGAATATGAATTTAACAGATTAAAAAAAGGTGTTATAAAAATATATATATACATTTCTATATACATGAAAACAAAATACAAAATTTGATGAGAACTATAATATAAAGATAAAAAAAAAATGAAAACAAAATTTGATGAGAACTATGATATAAAAATAAAAAGAAAATGAAGGATAGCTTGTTTAGTTTGAATTTAAAGAGCAGCTTTTCTAAATCATAGGTTGTAAATTCGGGGTATGACACTAGGGTTTATACCTGAGTCGCAACCCGTCGTGGACTCTGCTGCGGCATGTTGCAGCCTATTATCGCGCTGGTTTGTGCGTCTAGTTGGACGGATCTGGTTTTGTGTGGCTGGCGGGTTTGTTTTCTGACATGAAGATCTCCTTGTCTTGTTTCGCCTTGCTTGCATTTGTTCGTCGCCCCTCAACTGTTCATCGTCGCTGCTATTTGCTACTGTCTTCGCGTTTGGTAATGTGGGCTCGCTCCAAAGGACGGGTCCGACCGCCGTTGGGCCACTGTCTGGTCGCCCTGGCATGTGCGTTTCTATATCCGCTCTGGATCTGATGGTTGCTTGTAGTTTTTTTGGTGTTTTGTTCGCTTTGGAGTTTTGAGGGAGTGGATGGGAATTTTTTGGTGTCTGGGGAGGATGTATGTTGTTCTGACCTGGTTCATCTGGCTTCGGGGTATTTTTAAGAGTTTGGTTAGATGTTGCTGTTAGCTAGTTTTAGGGTTGGCTTTTTGGTTTTGTCAGTTTTGATGGGGTTATATCAGTTTTGACTCTTTGTATTTGTATTGTATTGGATTTAATGACTTTCTGATTGATTCTAGCGAGACTAAATGCATAATTTCTGATGGATTATTGAGAATGTAAATCTTTTTTGTATAAATAAAATTTACTCTTTTTTTCTTTAGAAAAAAATATATATAAAAAGAAAAAAAAATCACATATATAAAAATACTACTATATAAAACACTATAACATTTCATGAAAAGAAATTAAGTTTTTATCTTGTCTCTTTCCGTTTTTATTGCAACATGTCATGATTACTCTAAATTTTTCCAAAATCTTTGATAAACCTTGGATGAAAATAAATCTAAATATTCTCTTATATCTAACATATCTTTTTGTCCCCCTGGATGGGGTGCCACGTCGCAAAGTTGAGACATGCGGGCAAATGTCGGGATGCACCATTAATATAACCCACCGGCGACCATCCCTTCAGCATTAAAATGGGAACGAGTCCGTGCAGGTTTAACCAGAGGACGAGGCCCTTCATGCAAGTGAACAGGATGGCGCACCAATGCACTAGGATTCTAGCCTTAATGGCCAAGGCAGTCACCATCATTATCATCCTTATCAACCGCCTCGACAATAATGCGAAGTATTCGAATTTCACAGAGCCGAACGCAGAGCCACCAGAGTTCTAGAGAAGGGTTATCCTTCCCCTGGGAACCTCAAACATCTCCAGGTTCCTCAACATGCCCAAGGCACGAGGAAAGCCTCGTAGGGGCGCATCTTGGTACTCATTTGAATCACGCAGGCAGAGGCAGAAGAAGTTCGAGAAGGCGTTGGCCTTGGTGTCCTCACGGAGAAACAGGAAGTCCGAGAGAACTCGAACGCCTCCCATGGCGTACGTGGAAGAGATTACCCTGGACGAGGCCATGCAAAGTCATCATGAGCACCCTCTTTTCACAGTCCCGGACAATTGGAATCCTCACACTGATTTTGGCAATGAAGACAATATTCCGGCTCCAGGAATACCGTGTGGTCACAGAGCAACTCACCCGGCATAAGATTTACACAGCACGATACCCAGAAGAGGTATCGTGTTGTGCAAATGCAAATACCGACCTGCCCAGTGATGCACCTCCAAAGGAAGCGACTCAGTCGAACAAGCGACATGCACATCAAGTTAGTGAAGCAAATGAAGGTGAAGGAGAAAACCATGCATAGTGGCCATTTCCCTTGGCCTCTGTTGAAGGAAATTGGAAGGACCAGCCTCCTTTCACCAACCCGGGGTACCTAGCACTAATCTTCAAAATGCGAAGCATGCTGGATGATCAGATCTCTCGAACCGTTCAAATCAACCAATGACTCGATATGTTGTATGTTGCACACTCCAGGACTCTCCCGAGAAGGCAGTGCCCTACGTGCGCACAAGCTTATGCAATTCCTGCAGGATGGCGAAAGCACGGGGAAGAGGATGAGCTGACTGGTTAAAAGGTCTTGTGATGTCCATAGTTAGCAATCTCTTTTTGTTTCAGAACAAAGATTTAGCCCAGTTAGATCATAGCAATGTTGTAAGTAGGTTGTTAGAATATAGACTGAACCTAATGGCCATGCGTCCTGGTTTCCTTCGGGCAGGACAACACTCTGATAATTTTGTTTGTTTGAACACAAGTGGCATAGAATGTCCAGCTGTCTCGATTTCCTTTTCAGGTGGGACAACTGGCATTACAACTAGACTCTGTAACTTTGCAACTCTAATATAAACTGGATGCTCCCCTTTTTTACTTAAAAAAAAACATATCTTTTTGTCGATAATTACAACATTATCCAACACACTCCTCTACTATTCTCACAAAACCCACTACAAATACATTTTCCATATACAACTATATAATCCTTCACCACCTCTAATGATGATACTATTGATATTATGGTAGCTGCGGGAGGTATTTACCTCCACGTGTAAACATGACGAGGATAGAATACTCCAGGAAGTAAGAAGAAACCCTAATGAGTTGGCTAATGACCCTAGAAGAATTGTTGGCTCAAGAAGATAATTTATATTAGGTTATTAGCCTCCAAGAGAAGAAGTCGGCCAGAAATAATAATATATACTGAACAAACAGATACCCAGAATGAGAAGTCAGCCCAGGTAGTTATCCATAATTAGTATAAATACAGGAGGCCAGTTCTCATTCTGGCAGGCAGTCTCAAAATTGTAGAGCAACAATTTGTGCACACTGCAGTGCCCAGTTTTGTGCACAGGTTTGGGGAGAGCTGTCGGTGCAGCTGTTGTAGCTAGCAGTTACATTTTGTCTTGGAATATCTCTTGGCTAGGGTTTGGACTATCTGATCAACTCTTGTTGGTGCATTGTCCTTAGGGAAATGTGTTCTACCCTTTGTTTGGCTATCTAGCCTAGGGTTTGCTTCCAGAGTGATTCTCTGTCAAGGTTAAGGTGCTCGGAGGGTGTCTTTGGCCTATGGTTGGTTGACAATAGAGATATTGTTAATGGTAAAACGAGCACATCCATTATATTCTAATAGGTTATGGGCCCATACCTCCTTCATTCAGTGTAACTGCTGGAAGGAAACATAGCCGCGAGGATATTAAGCTCGTTTAAGAACTGCCACTAGGGTTTCTAGTAGGAGCAGTCACCATAGCACTGTCGCTAGGGTTACTAGCTAGTGCAGTTGCAGAAACCCTAATCCTCTTCTTGTTGAGGCACCTTAAGTGAAGGGATTGACCTAATCTCTAGATAGATTAGTGCGCCTTAGCCTAGCTCCGGTACTCTCAGTAAGCCAAGACGTCAAGTTTGAGTTTTTGGTCAAAACTAGGGTTTGACTAAGTCAAAGCAGCCATGACTTATTCTATGAAGTTAGAGAACCAGTTATATGGAGCCTCTAACTTCAAAATGTGGAAGACAAGGATTGACCTCATCCTTGCCAAGAATAAAGTGTTGGATACCGTGAAAGGAAAGATCATGGAACCAGAGTTTGAAGAAGGAAAAGAGAAGGAACCGCAGAACATTGCAGTTATGGAGAAGTCCAAAGATGGTGACATCAATGTCATGAGTATCATAGTGGACTCTATAAAATACCACTTGATACCCTACATCTCCCATCTTGACAAATCAAAGAATATGTACGATGCCTAAAAAACCTCTTCTCAGTCAGAAACATTGGACAAATAATGAGTCTGAAGAATGAGCTTTGTGACATGAAGATGAATGATGATGACAGCATAATATCATACTTTGTGAGAATCTCTCAGTTAAGAGATCAACTACAAGCTATTGAAGAAATCCTTATAGAGAAGGAATTGGTAAACATAGTACTCAATGGTCTTCCCAAGACGTGGGATGCATTTGTTGCAAGAATGAACACAAAAAAGGAGTATCTGACATTTGAAGAACTTTGGACTTGCTGTGCTCAAGAAGAATCAAGGATCAATGCAAAAGAGAGACCCCAAAAGAAGTACGATGATCAAGTCTTCAAAACAGGATTCAAGAATTTCAGGAACAAAAGGAAGTTTGTTTCAAGGAGGAAGCCAAATCAAGAGAAAGACATTTCAGAAGTACAATGCTTCAACTGTCGAAAGTATGGCCACTACAAGAATCATTGTCCCGAGCTAAAGAAACACAAAGCATCAGTTGCTGAAGAAAATGAACCTACAAAGAAGACTAAGAAGGATGAAAGAGACTTCTTCTTCTGAAGGTAACAATACTCTTCTTATTTCTTGTACATATCTCATTTGTATCGTCTCTATAAATATGTTGTATATCTATCCCTTGAAAGATAATGTATTCCAAGAAGAACTATACCTATGGAAAAACAACAAAATAAGGATTGTTATCATTATACAAGTTGCATCAAACAAATAATGTGGAAACTATTGCAATATAAGCCAAATAAATCATGAAGAGACTTAGAAGAAGCAAAGATAGAAAGAAGTTAGCAATCAAGAGGAAATTGGACAAAGACTTATGACGTTTTGTAGAAGACAACAAGATGGAAGTGTGGACTCTGTTAGATAGAGAGATCCAATTATACATTGCAAATGACAATAAGGATGCAGACAGAAGCATGGACTCTGTTATATGGAGGTAGCCAATTATATGCACTCATACATGAAGCAAGGATTAGGAGGGAGCTCATCCTATGATCCATTGAAGATGATGAAGTATATATATCCATGGTAGCAACCATGAAAGTCAGTACGTGTCCAGTTCAACCTCAGAAGAAGTCTTCTTCGAAGAGAAGCCTTAAAGTATCCCTGGTTGTTCATCCACAACCGTGATCCTATGATGAAAGAAATAAATGGAATCTTTAGGGAATGGAATCTAATCCATGGACCCAAGAGCTAAGCACGAGGAAGAACATGAAGATTCCAAGAAAGAAAGAGAATCCAGAACAAACAGTCATTGTATCAAGAATCACAAGATTGTCACCTGATATAAACTCAATAAAAGAAATGAAGCAGAGGAACTGAAAGTCATGATTAAGAACAATGTATGGAATACTTATGAATGAAAGCATTGTGAGATCTAGAACTAGAGGTTCTCCCAGATGGAGGGAGAAGACTATGATGATTTCTCATTCCGGTAAACCAGACATACCTCTACATGAGTCATTATATCATCCATGGGTTGGAGTGCTACATCAAGATGAATGCAAAGACTGTTCTCCAAAGCAATTGAACAAAGAGCATATGAAGAGAAATCTCAAGAATTTGAGGCATACCAGAAAGAGACTCTTGTATACATATGGAAGAGGATAACTTGGTGAAGAACCTCCAATGCACAATAGAAGCATGGTGCAGATTCTCTATAACAGAGATATTGTATCAAGATGATTACGCAGTAGATCAGATCTCATGAGGACAGAAGAAGTGCCACATGGATATGTTCCAGTGTTCCAACAATGATATACTTTATTGAACAGAGCTACATGAAGCCTTCAAAGAAAAACTAGTGCTCCAGAACAAAGTGTATTTGAAATCAAGCATTACATTATCCGTGATGAAGTTTAGAAAGGAGAAAGAGGTTCTCCAATACATATCTCCACAGATGAGCATATAAACAAACATCTTGGTAAATCTTCTATCCAATATGAAAGAGTTTGCGTACTCACGCTGGAGCTCATGGAGACGAATTCCTTATTGAAAAAGGAAGAGATGACTCCCAGGTTGGGAGGGAGCACTAATATGTATTGATTTATGGACAATCATTTTTCAGTTCGAAAAATGGTCCAGGATGAGCAACTTCCTTTCTAGTTCGGAAAGTGGATTGATATTTCTGACGGACAACGATTTCCCATTGTGGTTAACATGGGAAATGGTCCAGATTGCTGATGTATCATAAACAGTGACTTCCCATTGTGGTTAACATGGGGAGTGGTCTAGGGCAATCTCTCTTCTTGAGGGTTACTCAAGAAGACTGGCCCGCCTCGTCGGACAACGATTTCTCATTGTGGTTAACATGAGGAATGGTTCATTTTGGAGGTTGATACAGGATAGTATTTTCCTCTAGTTGTTAACAGAGGAAATGGTCTGGACAGTCATTCCTTAGGGTTTATACATTCTCTCCAGGGTGCACTTTGATTAGTGTAGGAGGAATGGCCCAAGGTGGGAATGGTCCAGGCTTAGCAGTCAGGGAAAATCATTCTTTAGGGTTTATACATTTTCTCTAGGGTGCACTTTGATTAGTGTAGGAAGAATGGCCTAGGGTGGGGAATGGTCTAGGTTCAGAAGATAGGACAATTATTCTTCCTTGCTTGAGAATAATATTCCAGATATCTCATTGTTCTACTCTAATGACAGATATTATTTTAGATATCATAGATGTGAGTGAAATATTGGCCGAGATGATTCAGTTTATATCATAACATTGTTTCTGTGCAGGTTGATATCATATGATTGTTATGAAGAATGCATGACAATAGATGTATACTACTGTGGTGGACGTGTTCCACTATTTGTGACTATACGTTACTGATCAAGTACTTGTGTGCTACTTGGTGTGGTAGTGTACCACTAGATTGTAGTTATGTACTACTATGGATAGACATAGTTGTGTTCTATTTTGTTCTGATTGCCTTGAAGACTATCAATAGTTTATTGGAAATAATTATCAGCCAGATGAATGATGAACATAGATTTTCCAGACAGAAAATGGTTCAGAACATTTACTCTTCTAGATTAGAAGAATGGCTATTGTATCACTCTGTGGAGTGAGCATCATGTCTAATTACTTAGATAGAGTATGGTTTTGAGAGATGATGCAACTGATGACACTGATGATGATGATGGTGCTCATGATCTAGTCTATACAACTATGTTGATGCTATCGGGTGAATGGTATGTTTTTGTGCTCAAGACCATTACCTGTAATACCTCCCTAGCTAGGAGGGTGTTGATATTATGGTATCCGTGGGAGATATTTACCTCCACGTGTAAACCTGACAAGGATAGAATACTCCAGGAAGAAAGAAGAAACCCTAATGAGTTGGCTAATAACCCTAGAAGACTTGTCGTCTCAAGAAGATAATTTATATTAGGTTATTAGCCTCCAAGAGAAGAAGTCGGACAAAAATAATAATATATACTGAGAAGACAGATACTCAAAATGAGAAGTAAGCCCAGACAGTTAGCCAGAATTAGTATAAATATAGGAGGCCAGTTCTCATTCTGGCAGGCAGTCTCAAAATTGTAGAGCAACAACTTGTGCACACTACAGTGCCCAGTTTTGTGCGCAGGTTTGAGGAGAGATGTCGGTGCAGCTACTGCAGCTAGCAGTTACGTTTTGGCTTGGAATATACCTTGGCTAGGGTTTGGACTATCTTATCAGCTCTTGTTGGTGTTTTGTCCTTGGGGAAAGGTGTGCTACCCTTTGTTTGGCTATCTAGCCTAGGGTTTTCTTTCGGAGTGATTCTCTGTCAAGGTTAAGGTGCTCGGAGGGTGGATTCATCATATGGTTGGGTGACAATAGAGATATTTTCAATGGTAAAACGAGCAAATCCATTATACTCTAACATATACATCTCTATCATTTCTACTACAAAGGTGTTTTCCATCTGTAAAAATTTATAATCCTTTTCCACCTCTGATGATCTTGCATCTCTATCATTTGGATTTTGATGGTGAATTAAAAAAGATTTAAACTCACTTCGAGACTCTACATAGCTCCTTATATCTGGTAAACACAAGTGGGGACTCCTAATTGGTGATATTATTTTAGATCCAAAGCAACTTCGAAAATTACATAAATTTAAAGTTTATCATATTGGCAAAATGATCATGTCGATTTTGAAAATTACATGAATTCAATATTTATTATATTGGAAAAATGATCACATTGATTCAAATTGTTCCCAAGTATTATAAATAAAGATTTCTTTTAGATTATACATGATGTAAACCATTTACACCATTGTAATTGCCTTCATAAAAAAAAAAAATTCAAAACTTTCTTACATGATTTAATATCTAGTTAAATTTGATTTGAAGCTTATTTATGGGTACATTATTTAAAAATAAGTGAAATAATACCTTCTTCTTAAAAGTTTTTTAATGTACTAGTTGTATATGGTTTAAAGTGAAAATTAAAAATACTTCAAACTTGTAATAATGTTCTATTTATGCATAACCTAAAATGAAAAAGCTCTGCAAAAGTGGCTACACTATGTACTATTAGAATTTGAAGTAGAATGGGATAGATCTACGTGTTCATAAGCGTAGATGAAATCTTCAAAAGATTTCAAAAAAAAATTGACAAATAAAATTTGTGGGATGTTAGCCCTATCCATGACTGTAATATCCTCAAATTTTAGAATATTAAATTCTAAGTCAACTTTGAAATAAACTTCCATTTTTGGAAAATTTGGATTTGGAAATTATTTTCCATTTATGGCAAATTCGAATTTGGAATTTTGATTGTTGGAATTAATTATTTGATTACTGTTGGGGAAATATTTGACTTTCCCAACTATCCTCTTTTATTTTGACACATGTGTAAGACAAACTTTTAATAAATTAAACGTTGGAAGACAAATGGAACAACCAGGTTAAAAATAACTGACCATTCATGAGTGGGGAACAGGTTTGAGTTACCTCAAGGCTGATTTTCCCAAGTGGCAGAAGTGGAATTTGACCACTAGCATTGTGATATCCTCAAATTTTAGAATATTAAATTCTAAATGAACTTTGAAATAAAATTTCGTTTTTGGAAAATTCAGATTTGGAAATTATTTGCCATTTATGGAAAATCTGAATTTGAAATTTTGATTGTTGTAATTAATTATTTTATGACTGTTGGGAAAATATTTGATTTGCCCAACTATCCTCTTTTATTTTGACATTTGTGTAAGACAAACATTTAATAAATTAAATGCTGGAAGACAAATGGAACAACTAAGTTAAAAATAGTTGACCATGACTCCACGAGTGGGGAACATGTTTGAGTTACGTCAAGGCTAATTTTTACAAGTGTAAAATGTGGAATTTTACCACTAGCAACCCCTAAAAATCAGGGATTTGTAAAGATTCAATTTTCCCAAGGAGGGAAGGAAAGACCTAGGCACAATGATGCATATAAAAACAACATATGGAGGAGGGAGGAAACTGCTTAGTATGTTGGGGGAAATAAACTATTTTCTTTTATGAGCACTGTTAGTGTGAGCCAAAGGAATTTATGATATGTGGATGGTGACTATAGACAAGGAGGATCATTTAGTTTTCCCTTATGGACTCATGGTCAGGCTAGGGGGTGAACATGGAAAGTGAACTTGGTTGTTCTGTTCTATGGTTGGGTGGAACGTCGTTGTTCCATTTGTATTCCAACATCATGTTTCAGATATGTATCTTGGCTTGCACTCCTTGTCAGTGTTATATTTATGCTTACATTAATTGTTATGAATGTGTTAACTATGTATACATAAGTAAATCAATTCTTAAGGTATTGTATAACCATATTATACTATGGCTGAACATAGTTGAATGATACTAGAAATGATGCTTATTTGAAATATGATGGTCACACACACACACACACACACACACACACACATATATATATATATATAGGCTCTCATACAAAACATCTTAGATCTATGTTTAGATGCCTATTGACCCTTGAGATTATGCATTTGGATTACTGTTCAAATTTGTACATAACATAACACTGTAGAGAAATATTGCAATAGGGAATAAAATTAGAAGGTGTTCTTATCAAATTGATAACATGGAAAGAATAGGTAGAAAGAACAATAGTTTGAATATGTTCTTTATTTTATCCATTACCACAGAAATATAGTGATTTAGTAGACTACAAAGTGTCTTGCAAAAATAACCGTCGTATTCAAATGAATCTTGTTCAAACCTTACATTTAGAGTACCGCAGATCAAGAATTTCACATCCTTATGTATTGTAAACAAAACCCTAGGAAAGTCTCTACAAAATTATGTATGTAGTTGAAGATTAATGCACACATAGATCGGTCAAGGAAGGACATGGAAATCGGATACCTTTCGAGGTAAGATGATTCCTTCATCTGATTACTCCAACTTTCATAATGTGCAAAGGAAGTAAAATGAGGGTTTAGTAACTGTGATAGCATTTTAATTCTATGGAAATCAAACAATAGAATAAGCCAAGGACAAAATTTAGCTTGAGTTCCGATTTAGATCAATGGTTAGCGTTAACTTCAACCTTCAACACTTTGGGTGATTTCTGATGTTAGAAACTGGTTTTCCCTGAAGTACATACTCCCAAAGTGACGTAACTTGTTGATGTCACTTCTGACTTGGCATTTCCTGAGTGGCTTCCACGCGTCACTTGGATTCATGAATTACTCGTACCTGAAATGATAATTTCATCTTGACACTTGTCACCATGTAATTGTTCCACATGTCCTTGTTGGCGTGCTATGCTTATGTAGATCTCCTGTTGCGAAACATATCCTCCTCTTGGATCTAACGACTATGATCATTTCTAGATCAATGGTCTAGATTCATTTCGGCCTTTGAAAATTTAGGTTATCCGTTCCCAATTCTCAATTCTCCTGAAGTGAGATTCCTTGAATAAAAACTCGAGAAACTTGAATTCATCTAACGGTGCATCTTTGACGCAAAAATCCTAACATGATCCAACGATTTTTGATATTTTGGCTATTTTTGGATCTTGTGAATTCTTGATCAATGACTGTGATTAGTTCTAAATCAATGGTCTAGATTCTTTTTGACATTCGGGACTTTGGTTTATACGCTCCCATTTCCAAAATATCCCGAGGTAAGTTTCCTCGATTAAACCTCGATCATATTGATGTCATCTGATGATAATGGTCGAGAATTCTCCCGGAGTAGATCAACGATCAGGGATGATTGCGGGGTCCCAACTTGCACGATGTTTAAAACTATCATTGAGTTTCGCAATGGAAATTGCTCGTTGATTCCAACCATATATCTATTGGAGGGTGATCATTGATGGTCGATGTCGATTGCAGAACCTTAACTTGCGCATGGTTTATCTCTTCACCCAAACTCCGCAATTTGAAGTTGTGTGATTGTTGGTGGAGCAACCACAGTCGTCGATCTTTGAATCGATGAGATCTAACGGTCTATACAAATTACGGGATTGGAAATAACACATTGTTTAATTTTCCCTTTGTGCTCCGCAATCAATCCCTACCCTTGATCTGGCTCTTGCATATCCAATTTTCATGACTTGATCTGATTGTTGAGCAATCCTTCAATGGTCCTTCTCTTGTAATCTGACAGATCTGATGGTCAAGATATAATTCTTCCAAACTATGACTTCCCCTCGATCTAACGGTTCTTGATTTGTCTGAGATCTATATCAACGAAAAAGATTCTTTTCATGCTACTTCTCCCGAGATTTAGAGTGAATTCCTCTGGACGTCATGTTATGTCTTTCTGCGCGACTACTCCTTAAAAACTATCTGAATGAACAATATTCTTTCTTGAATCCTTTGGAGTTTTCCTGTGGGGATTTTGATCCTGACAACATTTCTACAATGTGCTCTTCCTTATGAGCTTTGATTAATGTCCTTGCTTATGAGATTGAATATATGCATATTGTTTGATATTTTTATTCTCTGCTAACTGTTATATTTTTGACATCAATGACAATTCATTAAAGATATATTATCAATGACAATTAATCATAACAACTAATCATCACATCACAATGGCATCGACTGTTGACATCAATGACAAAATATTAAATACAATATGTCCAATAGGTCATGGTCACCAAAATCTTCAGTACAAATAAGTGTGTGATTTATAATACAATAACGACGCTATAATGAAATATAACAATAAGAGACAAGTGGAATTTAAATCTCTTTCAACCTTTAATATGGATAATGACAAAGAAGTAAAACTGTTATGCATACATTAAAGGAATAAGATATATATAATGGATTATCTTTGTGTTGCAAACAATGTTGGAGATTCAAGGGACTTTAATGCCCTCTAACAATTTTTTTTATTTGGGAAATTTAGGGTACATTGCAAGCAACCCCTAAAAATCAGGGATTTGTAAAGCTGTGAATTTACCCAAGGAAAGAAGGAAAGACCTAGGCACAAGGATGCATATTTTAACAACATATGGAGGAGGCAGGACACTGCTTAGTATGTTGGAAAATAAACTATTTGTTGTTATGAACACTATTAGTGTGAGGCAAATGGTTTTTCTGATTTGTAGATGGTGACTATAGCTAAGGAGGATCATTCAGTTTTCCCTTATGGACTCATGGTCATGCTAGGGGGTGAGAAGAACAAGTGAACTTGGTTGTTCTATTCTATGGTTGCGTGGAACGTGGCTATTCCATTTGTATTCCGGCATCAAGTTTCATATATGTATCTTAGCTTGTATTCATCTGTCAATGTTATATTTATGGTTACGTTAATTGTTAGGAATGAGTTGACTGTGTATACATAAGTGAAATCAATTCTTAAGGGACTATATAACCATATTATACTATGGCTGAACATAGTTGAATGATAATGGAAATGTTTCTTATTTAAAATATGATGGTTGTACACATATCTTATATATATATATAGCATCAAGTTTCATATATGTATCTTAGCTTGTATTCATTTGTCAATGTTATATTTATGGTTACGTTAATTGTTAGGAATGAGTTGACTGTGTATACATAAGTGAAATCAATTCTTAAGGGACTATATAACCATATTATACTATGGTTGAACATAGTTGAATGATAATGGAAATGTTGCTTATTTAAAATATGATGGTTGTACACATATCTTACATATATATATATATATATATATATATATATGCTCATACAAAACATATTAGATCTATTTTTAGATGCATATTGGACTTTGAGATTATGCATTTGGATTACTATTCAAATATGTACATAAAAAAGCACTGTAGAAAAATATTGCAATAAGGAATAAATTTAGATGTTCTTTTCAATTTGATAACATCAAAGAATAGGATTTAGATGTTCTTTTCAATTTGATAACATCAAAGAATAGGTAGAAAGAATAACAATGAAAATATATTATTTATATTATCTTATTACCACATAAATATAGTGATTCAATAGACTACAAAGTGTATTTCAAAAGTAACCGTCGTATTCAAATGAATCTTGTTCAAACATTATAGTTAGAGCACCACAGATCAAGAACTCCACATTCTCCTGTTGTAAACATAAAACCTAGGAAAGTCTCTAAAAATGTATCTATGTAGATGAAGATTAATGCACACATAGATCATCTGGAAGAAGGACATGGAACTTGAATACCTTTCATGGTAAGATGCTTCCTTCATCCGATTACACCAACTTCACAACCTGCAAAGGAAGTAAAATGAGGGCTTAGTAATTGTGCTAGCATTTTAATTCTATTGAAATCAAACAATAAGAATAAGCCAAGCACAAAAATTAGCTTGAGTCCCAATGAAAACCAGATCACCTTTGGTTCCCTCTGAAAAAATATGTCCATGATCTAGAAGGGGGAGGAGTGGACCCAAAATCATCTGATGGGTACCCTCACAAAAAATGAAGGGCCCATCATTAATTTCATATATCTGTGCATAGAAATTTTCTTTTGTAGACTAGAGGAAGTGAAAATAAACAAAGAAGTGAAATCAATTATCATCAAAATAGATCTTTCATAGAGGGATCAAACAGGAAGAGACAATAATAATCTCCAAACCTGTGTAGAGGACCAAATAAACATAAGGAGTCAAATTTGGAAAAAATCAAGATTGAACAAAACCATCATCTAATTCCTCAGAATCACACACTTGGAATTTCCGATTTGGGGTAACAATCACAGTGAAGAATTATTAAACTAATAAGCATGACAAAGAAGTAAAACTGCTATGCATACATTAAAGAAGGCATATATATAATGGATTATCTTTGTGTTGCAAACAATGTTGGAGATTCAAGGGACTTTAATGTCCTCTAACAATTTTTTTTATTTGGGAAATTTAGGGTATTACTGCAAGCAACCCCTAAAAATCGTGGATTTGTAAGTCATGAATTTACCCAAGGAAAGAAGGAAAGACCTAGGCACAAGGATGCATATTTTAACAACATATGGAGGAGGCAGAACACCCGCTAGTATGTTGGAAAATAAACTATTTGTTGTTATGAACACTAGTGTGTGAGGCAAATGATTTTTCTGATTTGTAGATGGTGACTATAGCTAAGGAGGATCATTCAGCTTTCCCTTATAGAATCATGGTCATGCTAGGGGGTGAAAAAAGCAAGTAATTTGGTTGTTCCATTCTATGGTTAGGTGGAACGCATATTCCATTTTGTATCTCGCATCAAGTTTCATATATACCTAGCTTGTATTCATCCACAATGTTTATATTTATGGTTATCAATTGTTAGGAATATGTTGACTGTGCATACATAAGTGAAATCAATTCTTAAGGGACTATATAACCATATTATACTATGGCTGAACATAGTTGAATGATAATGGAAATGTTTCTTATTTAAAATATGATGGTTGTACACATATTCATATATATATATATAATTGCTTCATATATGTATCTAGCTTGTATTCATTTGTCAAGCATTTATGGTTAATTTTTGTTAGGAATAAGTTGACTGGGTATACATAAGTGAAATCAATTCTTAAGGGACTATATAACCATATTATACTATGGTTGAACATAGTTGAATGATAATGGAAATGTTGCTTATTTAAAATATGATGGTTGTACAATATATCTACATATATATATATATATATATATATATATATATATATATATATATATATATATATATATATATATATATATATATATGCTCATACAAAACATATTAGATCTATTTTTAGATGCATATTGGACTTTGAGATTATGCATTTGGATTACTATTCAAATATGTACATAAAAAAACACTGTAGAGAAATATTGCAATAAGGAATAAATTTAGATGTTCTTTTCAATTTGATAACATCAAAGAATAGGTAGAAAGAATAACAATGAAAATACATTATTGTATATTATCTATTAACACATAAACATAGTGATTCAAAGAGGACTACAAAGTGTATTTCAAAGTAACCGGCCGTATTCAAATGAATCTTTGCTCCCAACATTACAGCTAGAACACATCAAGAACTCCACATTCTCCGTAGTCAAACATAAAACCTAGGGAAAGTCTCTAAAATTTATCTATGTAGATGAAGATTAATGCACACATAGATCATTCAAGGAAGGACATGGAACTGAAATACCTTTCATGGTAAGAGGATTCCTTCTTCCGACACACCAACTTTCACAACCTGCAAGGGAAGTAAAATGAGGGTTTAGTAATTGTGCTAGCATTTTAATTATATGGAAATCAAACACAAGAATAAGCCAAGGACAAAAATTAGCTTGAGTCCCAATGAAAACCAGATCGCCTTTGGTTCCCTGTGAAAAAATATGTCCATGATCTAGAAGGGGGAGGAGTGGACCCAAAATCAACTGATGGGTACCCTCGCAAAATAGAAAGGGCCCATCATTAATTTCATATATCTGTGCATAGAAATTTTCTTTTGTAGACTAGAGGAAGCGAAAATAAACAAAGAAGTGAAATCAATTATCATCAAAATAGATCTTTCATAGAGGGATCAAACAGGAAGAGCATAATAATAATTCTCCAAACCTTGTGTAGAGGACCAAATAAACATAAGGAGTCAAATTTGGAAAGGTCAAAGATTGAACAAAACTATCATCTAATTCCTCGTAATCACACAGTTGGAATTTCCGATTTGGGGTAACAATCACAGTGAAGAATTATTAAACTAATAAGCATTCATAGAGGCACACAAGATGCGACTTGAGTATATTCACAATAGATAGTTCATTAAAATTAAATAGCATTACAAAAAGGTAGAATCCAAAAGTCTAAGTGCATAGAAATTTACTGTAAGAACCAAATCTGTAGGTTAAAGTCTAACTATGTAAAAAAGTGTTCGAACCCTATGACTTATGTTCTGCATACATTCAATAGATGATTAGACAAGGATACTCTCTCTTTTGCTCATGTTGAGTGGTCAACATAGGAAAGGCCTTTTGTAAATGACTTAATATTATAACTGCATCAAACAAGAGTTCAAATGAAGGATGTTTCCAAGGTGGCCATGGGACAAACCATGATTCTTCTCAACAAAGGAAATTCTTTACAATCAGAGGATACAAACAAATGTGTTGCTAGACGAATAAGATATTGTTAATATTACTATATATATACAGAATGAAAATTACAAAATTTTCCTACAGAGTTTTAAACATTCAAGTCTAAATAACATTAACCAGCGTAGTAAGCTTTGAGATATTTGGACGACTTCCAGAGTGTAAGAATACCGGTGATAAGAATGGTGAATAAAAGAAAATGAGAAAATCAGAGGGTTCTATTTTATATTAACGATTCGGGCCACGGTCTAACTAGGAAGGGACCGCAAACAACCACAGGCTTGAAGACTGATAGCCAATGGAGAGGAAACCATAATAACCTTCAAACCCAAGTGTTAAATCTAAAGGTTTTCACCCATCTTACAAAGGGAACCATAAACATAGTAGAATCCCGGGAGGAAAACACATACAGAGGCGCAACTGTCATACATTGTCAACCCTCAAACAGAGAAAAGCAACATGAGTTCTGTTACATGGAACCTCTTGATTATTTACATTGAAGACCTCAATCATTTACATTGCACAATATAGAGAATACAATTTACGGAATACTTCTCACAGAGAACAGAAGAAACAAAATGTTTACTCACCCTTGTGAATAGAGAACCCCGGATGTGCATTGCCTCCTTCCATCGCTCACCAGAACTAAGATTTACCAAATCATCGGTCGTATACATCGCAGGGGTTGTTTTGTCTTACAGACTAAAGGGGAAAGAATGAAGAATGAGTGTTACCTCGAGGTCCTCACTAGAGGAGTAATAGCGGCTGGTACGCCCCATACCACTTCCATGTGAAGTCGAAGGAGGTGGCAAGCCTACGTTGGGAGTTTTCACCTAAGTGTGAGTTATGGAAGGTATGGGATAGGCTTCACCATTAATGGACTAGGCCAAGAGTAAATGTCTACAGGATAGCACGGAGTAGGCTCAGACCCAACCTGTCATCCACCATAAAACAGTTTTCGAACCACTTAAATGATGGATTATGTTTAATCCTAGCGCTAACCCTAGAACACGAAAACTATGTTAATAGTCATGTAGGGTTATTAACGTTATGTATAGGTACATTTCGTTGCACTATGATAAATCAATATGTTTTATGGGTAAAATTAAATCCTAGCGCTTAGGACTTATGCCTCCGAGCTCAACACTATGTCTATATATGTTGATCTTGTGTCCATGATTTAGAGAACTCATACCTTGTATAACATATTTTGTTACATGATTTAATGTGGATAGCATGTCTTGACATAGACCTGATGGTTATTCTAATGGCTATGATGGTCATGGTCACAAAAATCTTCAATACAAATAAGTGTGTGATTTATAATCCAATAACGACGCTATAATGAAATATAATAGTAATAGACAAGTGGAATTTAAATCCTTTAAGAGGGATAATGACAAAGAAGTAAAACTTCTATGCATACAATAAAAGAATAAGATATATTTAATGGATTTTCCCTATGTCGCAAACAATGTTGGAGATTCAAGGGACTTTAATGTCCTCTAACATATTTTTTTTTTTATTTGGGAAATTTGGGGTACATTACAAATGGTATCATAACTGAAGGTTACAACACTTGGACCTCAAGGAAAGGCCAGATTTTTTTAATTCTTTTATTTCTGTTGAAGAAAAACTAACAAATATGTTTATTGTTACAAATAGAAAAAAATTGTTGATTTGTTGTGATAATGTCAGCACAAAATGAAGAATAAATTAGACCTGAGGAGAATCCAAATCAAGGAATTCCTAGAGAATCAGAGCATAACAACGAAGGAAGTTCAACCACCCAGGTTTTGGAAACAATGAAGAACCTCATCGTGGAATGTGACATCCCTAAAAATAAATTATTTTTGAATTCGAAAAAATTATTAGGAAAATTATTCCGTTTTTGGTAAATTCAAATTTGAATTTTTTTTTCCATTTATGGAAATTTCGAATTTCGAATTTTGTAAATTGTAATTAATTATTATGACTGTTGGGCAGAGATTTGATTTGACCCAACTAACTATTTGACCATGAAACTTGTATGAAAACATAATATTTTATAATTATCGCAGGAGGACAAATGGAACAACCATGTTGAAATCAACTGACCATGACTCCATGAGTGGGGAACATGTTGGAACTACCTCAGGTTTGATTGTTACAAGTGGAAAATCAGGGATTTTTCCACTAGCAACCCCTGAAAAATCAAGGATTTAGAAAGCTGCAAAAATTCCCAAGAGAGGGAAAAAGACCTAGGCAAAAAGATGGTTGGGATAAAATAGCATATGGGAGGAGGCAGGACACTGCCGAGTATTCTAGAAAAGAGAATTGCATGGATACTTGTTGTTATGAACACTGATTGCTGAGTCTGAGGCAAGGGAGAAGACTACTGATAGAGGAAGCCATTGTTGAAGAGGAGATTCCAAGTTTTCCCTCATGGATTCATGGTCAGGCTAGGGGGTGAATAGGGAAATTGGTTTGGCTGCCCTATTCTACGGTTGGGAGGAATGTGGATGTTCCCTTTGTCTTTTTCGTGAACTGGTTTAGATATGTTAATCTTCTCCTTCTCTGTTAGAATTATTATGTACATCTGATATATGCACCTATTTGTGTTGAAGTAAAATATCTTGTGGAAAATCTGTTCGTATGTGGAATTTATAAAAGATAATCTAGTTTTGGAATTGTATCTTCTATAATTGACCTTCTACATGGTATTAACTATGTATCATTGTATTTTAACAAGTCTGAATATATGATAAAGTTATGGGTATCTCTGTAATTAAAATTTTCAGAGAGTTCATATTTAATAGCCGAGCTTTCCTTCCTTGTTTAAAGGGAAAGGTACGCGACAATATGGACTCTACAGACATATACATATATATAGTTATATATTTTATATAGAATGTTA
>SNQJ01S0079708.1:37505-52341 GCA_010110895.2 Picea sitchensis
GCAGAAACCCCAATAGATCTAGAATTCTAGTTAAATTGAACACATGCAATTTGTTGGTATTCAAGAGATGAGAGAAATTTTTTGCTCCATAAATTAGAGAGTTATGTTAATAAAAAATGAATATACATGAGAAACCATCCTCAAAAAGAAGAGAGGAGGTGAATATATAGAATTTCCAACATAGAAATTCTAGTAAAAAAAAAGCTAGAAATAGCTAAAATACGTGTCATAAGCTAAGGGAGATCACATAGTTCGACCTAGACCACTAAATATACATGTCACACACTCATTAATTTCCATAATATTCTAGTTATGCGCATTAGCTCACTTAAGATCACTTAACTGACAAGAGAAGCAGTTCCAACTCACTTTACTGACCCGAAATAGTAGTTACTAATAATAGTAACGGAAAAAATTATTAATTAAGGAATAAATATCTCACTCAAAGAGGAGGTGTGCATTCCACAATAATAGATGATTTTTTCATGGGGGAGTTGGAATAAATCAAGGATAAATCAAGAATAAATCAAGAAAAATCAAGAAAATCAAGAACTGGGAGTTGAGTCTTGATATAAAATTAGCGGTTTTCCCTAAAATCTAGGGATGAGGCGCCCTTCTTCTCTATGTGGCCAAATTAGGTGAAATAAAGTGTAAATGAATATATTAACCAAGATATAGGATTCTAATCTAGGTATAAACTAATGTAAGTTAGGATTATGCTCCAACACCCCCCCTTAAGCCTAACTGTAATGAAAAAAAAAAATTGAGTCCCGGCAACTTGGCCATTTTAGGTACTCATTACATAGAAGAAATCCTCATGAAAAGAGGAAAGAGGAAAAACCTCGTGGGAAAACCCACCCCCCCAAAAGAGGAAAAAAAATGCTGAGTGGAAAAAAGTGACCTACTCAGTTGTCTCCACCACTCCAAGCATAGCTCTCAGTTCTGAAAATTTCTTTTCAGTGAAGGAATTGGTGAAGATGTCTGCAACCTCAGAGTGTGACTTTGGATCTGAACCAGGTGACATATAGAAATGTATAGGCAACAAAATTTCTATGGCAGCCAGGGATTGAGGATCCCCAAAAAACTGTGATCTAGTCCTTCTTGTATCCGCAGTATCACCAACTAGGTCACCCGCATCTTGTAGGGTTTTCTCTACCCAAGTTGGAAAATGAGTTGGAGCAGCCATGACCTTCTCCTCATCCTCTATATCATACCTGAAAGGCTTCTCTGATGGTTGTTTTGAAGTGATCGAAGAAGTTTCTTACTTCTCCTTATCAGTGACAACAAGCGGTTCCTCGACAGGGTGTTCTGAAAAATCATGCAGTGATTCTTCTTCAAACTTCACACTTTGAGATAGAATGAACTTTTCAGTGTGAGTGTCCAACAATATATATACTTTGACACCTTCAGGATATCCAAAAAATATGCATTCAACACTTTGAGGCTTTAAAGCCTTCCTCTTATCTATCAGAATGTGAGCCCATGCTTGTGCACCAAAAATACGAAAGTGCGACACTTTCAATTTCTTACCGGTCCAACATTCAAAAGGAGTGGTGCCTTTGAGTGATTTGTGAGGAAATCAGTTATGAATGTATGATTCACAATTAATAGCTTCGTCCAATATATTGGGAGCTAATGATTTCGACTGGAGCATACAATTGGCCATCTCTTTTAAGGACCGGTTTTTCCTCTCCGCAACACCGTTCTGCTGTGGTGTATATGGCACTATGTTGTAGTTGTATACCTGCATCAATACAAAGTTGCTGCACATCTTTGTTGACATATTCCCCCCATTATCAGTACAAAGTATCTTAATCTTACACCCAGAATCATTCTCAGCAAGTGCTTTAAATTCTATAAGGCATTCAAATACTTCCGATTTTAATTTAAAAAAAATACCCAAGTAAAATGAGAGAAATCATTTATGAAGGTGAGTACATATCGAGACTTACAGATTGAAGGCTACGGGAATGGGCCCATAATGTCACTGTGAATCATCCCAAGAGGTGAAGAAGCTCTCTGTGCCTTCCCTTTTTCAAACTTTTTCTCCGGATGCTTGCCAAGAATGCATCCTTGACATACACCGCTTGTGAATTTAATAGCTGGCAATCCTTTTACCATGTTTTCCTTGCTGAGTTGATGCAAGTACTTATAGTTTATATGGCCAAATATTTCATTCCATAACCTACTGATATCATTAGATTGTGACAGAAATACAGTGCTAATAGATTTAGGAACAAAGTGGGAGAATAAATACAAACGAGAACCGTGATCTACAATTCCATGTGCAAGTTGTGAGCTTGTGGAAATGTCAGTAATCACTGCGGAGTCCGGAGTGAGCTCCAACTTCCTTCCAAAGCCGGAATGAGTGATCTGATATATCAAGAGAAAATTTGCAGACAACGAGGGAACATGAATCACATTTGTGAAGCAGCCCCTTTCAAGATCAACAATTCCTTCTCCACACACCTTTGCGGGTGTGGCATCTCCCAAGTAAATTGGGGATCTGGTGCTTTCTTCGATGGAGGAAAATTCATCTTTTGATGCAGCCATATGGTTCGATGCACCTGAATCAAGGATCCAAGTTGATGGAGTGGATGTGACAACCATTAAAGCATGACCATCTCATGCTCTCCCTCCCGTTCTGTTATTATCTTTCTTCTTTTCATTTTTGGGCACCGTGAGATTGTGCTGCTGCAATTGCTTAGCCATCTCATCGATAGTCTTCCTCATGCAATTTTATTCAGGATGAAAAAATTTGGAACAGTAGCTACAAAGTGTTCTTTCCTTCTTCTTCTTCTTACCCTTAGGCTCAGAAGATTTCTCTGAAGATTGTGCGAATCTCTCCTTCTTCGATTCATGAAATTTACCCGTTCCTTTTTTCTTGTCTTTTCCACTGCTCTTTGGAGCATCAGTAGCTACAAGTGATTAGTTCTTGGAATGCTTGATGGCACCCATTTGGAATAACTTAGCTTTCTCTTGAGTCAATTCTGCAATGAAATCATTTAATGGAGGCATTTTCCATTTTTTTTGAGTCAATTTAGATGCTTGAAAAGACGACACAAATACGGAATATTCAGGGCCTAATTTCGAGAGAATTGAAAGGATGAGTTGTTCTTCCCCTCTCATGACTCCACATACATTAAGTTCAACGAGGAGGGATTTTAACTTGGTGAAGAATTCTTGTAGGTTTCTGAAATGAATTGGACTTAGGGATATGAGTTCATTCTCTAGTTGATGCACTCTCATTGCATCCTTCTTGCCGAATAGTCCTTCCAATGTGGTCCAGACCACATCGGGAGTAGTGGCTCCACTGACATGAACAATGAGATATATGGAAATTGATAGGCATATCAACCCAATTGCTTCATATAATTTATTGAAATACTTTATCTTCTCCACTACAACAGTCGGTTCTTTATCCATTCCCATTGTTACCCGGTAAAGCCCTTTGCTTCGGAGGAGCAAAGAGATCTCTGTCTTCCATTCGAAGTAATTGAAAGGATTTAGAATGAACTTTGTGGGTTGAGAGAGATTATCCATTGCTGATTTATATGCCTCCTGATGATCTATACCTGGTAATAAAACCGTGTACAATCCACTAGATTCAATCTAGCTCTGATACCATGTAGAATTCCTGCAGAAACCCCAATAGATCTAGAATTCTAGTTAAATTGAACACATGCAATTTGCTGATATTCAAGAGATTAGAGAATTTTTTTGATCCATAAATCAAAGAATTATATTAATAAAAAATGAATATACATGAGAAACCATCCTCAAAAAGAAGAGAGGAGGTGAATATATAGAATTTCCAGCATAGAAATTCTAGTAAAAAAAAAGCTAGAAATAGCCAAAATAGGTGTCATGAGCTAAGGGAGACCACATAGTTCGACCTAGACCACTAAATATACATGTCACACACTCATTAATTTCCACAAGAGTCAAGTGATGCGCATTATCTCACTTAAGCTCACTTAACTGACAAGAGAAGCAGTTCCAACTCACTTAACTGACCNGACGAAAATGGTCTAACTGTACAGAAAACACACTTACATAGAGGCCCGATGTCATAGTATATATAGATATATGTGAAACAAAGTATGCCAACTGGCAATAAAACCACTTTTTGTAGAAAGAAGTATTGAATTCGAGATTCTGAACTCCTCTTTAGTTTTTGTGACAATACCAGATAAGATTTAAGAAGCTATGCCGATCAGATATAGATATTATAGAAGAAAAATTATTCCATAAGAATCAAGATGAAGAGATGCTTATAAGTCACTTGCTGATANTATATATATATATATATATATATATATATATATATATTTGTTGTTGGTACCTTGCATCGATATATTTGCTTAGACGAAAATGGTCTAACTGTACAGAAAACACACTTACATAGAGGCCCGATGTCATAGTATATATAGATATATGTGAAACAAAGTATGCCAACTGGCAATAAAACCACTTTTTGTACAAAGAAGTATTGAATCCGAGATTCTGAACTCCTCTTTAGTTTTTGTGACAATACCAGATAAGATTTAAGAAGCTATGCCGATCAGATATAGATATTATAGAAGAAAAATTATTCCATAAGAATCAAGATGAAGAGATGCTTATAAGTCACTTGCTGATAGAATAGCTAAGTGTACTTTTCTCTTATACAAAGTGGAAGACCCAACTGAAAGAATTAACCACTGCTTTAAACAATAGATAATTTTTGAAGGATGAATATACATATAAATCGAGATTTCAAATCCTACTAGTCCAAACAATGATAGACGCACAGGTATGGAAATACATAAATCTGCATATATGTATATATCTAATTAAGCGATCTTGAAATAAAACACAGAATCACAACCTCATATACCGATATCTTGATAACTCATATCATTATATTATTCAATGTCGTATCTAATCTAATTTTAACCAGTTCAGATTGAACATATCTGTAATAACAACAAGGCTTGTTGACAGGAAATAAAACGACATAATATTATAGATATAATACACATCGATCTCTTTTCTTAGAAATCGAACAATTCAGGATTTGTAACAGAGCCTTCAATTAAACTATAATCCATGGTAATTAATTTCCAGAGTAGGGTGAGGCCCGAAACGATAAGGATAATTCATTTAAAATAGTCATTTCATTACTTCAAATGAACAGAGTAATTCGGTACTTCAAGCATGTAAAGATTCATACTAATAACCAAATCAAACTTTAAGTTACAGTTGGGAAATTTTTCCCTTTCCAAACCTGGTAGGAGACTGAGGAAACGACACAGAATGAAACATGCAAAATTGCAACACTGACTGTTCGAATTCTGGAAGGGTTACAAAAGGGAACTCAAATACCTTTTGCATCGAGTACACAGATGATTATCCAAAACCTTTGCGTAGATGAAAAAACCTAGAAGAATCGCCATACGAATATTAGAAAATTATATTCTAGGAAACTTGAGGAAACATGAACAAAGTGATAATTGTCCATTTTAAAACATCCTGCCAAGACATTACTTAACTTCCGATTCCCGGATCGCATAACTTTTTCCCTGTTATTTTCCATCTGGATAGATGCTCAGGGCCGAGAATGGATGGGGCAACAACTCATTGATGGGTACCCTTGTATCAAATAGGGCCCATTATTAGTGACGTGTATCAATTCAAAAGAAACGATTTAAAAAAATACAAGGAAAACTTTACACAGTATTCACGAATAATGAAATAGAGTAAGCGACTATACTAAGTCCCTTCATACATGGATGACGTATGTTATATTGAGGATTATAAACCTTAAGTATTTATTTTATACCATAATAATATCTAACTATCGAGTTTAGACTACCATTTAAACGAACAAACATGTTGTGCATAGACGTCATAAACATATTTTTCCCACACAGGACAAAAGCTACTTAATAGTTGAGTTATAGATCCACTAGTAACAATTTACAAGGGATATATTATTAATTCAATGATTGATAGAGAAAACCGTAGCCAAGAGATTCAAATGGTAGGGATAGAGAAAATGACAAATAACAACTGGGAAATTTTAAGGGACTTTGCTGGTACTGTAAGTTATCTTAGCATGCCGAAAATCACAGAGGTATTTAGTTCAACACTGGACAATCGGTTGAAACCACAACAGAGACAAGATGAATTATACAACGCCATGTGCATTTTACGATGGGACTCTTTCGTAAGACTCTACCCTCCCTTGGATAAACGAGAGATTATTTACTATAACCTAATGAGGGGTGGGCGTATACAATAAGACAACAAAGAGGACTGTGACTGTAACTAAAGAAAGGTAAAACAGATACCTCATGAAATGTATAACCATTTCCATTATCCAAGATATATACCGTCAAGAAACCTTCACATCGAATGAAATTCGTAACCAAAATTATTGTTACAATACAGAGGGTTCCTAAAGCAACTAACCAGATGCCCTTACCTTGTTTATGCGGAGTTGCAATGGCATAGGTCCGCCCAAAAAGTTTGGTTCCAGAATGAGTCCACAAATTAATCATTAAGCAATTATAGAGAAGGGTTGATAACTCGACCTTAATCGCAGGGAACACATAGAGACGATGTGAAAAGAATAATAATGAAAACGATAGCCCTAGTGCCCATCTACTAGTCTAATGACGCTTAATGGAAGTCTGTAAACTTAGTATTGTAGATATGGCAAAGTGGCGAGATTTCAGAGGGACACATTAAACTTGTGATAATCCCGAGGGGGATGTTTTCAGAATGTCTTAAACACTTTGGAAGAAAGGGTCATTACACCTTCTCGACCGTATCCAAAGTTCATCCTATCTCAATCCACGAAAAATGGAATTGGTAGACAATTCAGATGTCTCGGTCTAGTTTGGGTAGGGTTTGTTGTACTCATCGAAATTTTGTTAAGGAAAAGGGAAGCCTCTTTTAAAGAGTTAATTCGAATGGAACGATAGTTATTCCTAAAGGGGTGAGGTGAGAACTGGTTCTTAACTGCTGTCTCCACGTCTGGTATTCACATGTACTGGGACCACATTGATAGAAAAGAGTTCATTAGGTTCTCTTCCACCCATACCTGAAGAAACGTATTGGCCACTCCAGAATTTATGAAGGGTCATTCATAATACTCATCTCATAGTAGGCCTTGCTGGTGCAATACATTTGGCAATGGACTTATATAGATATAGGTTATTGCATAAATGTTTTATGGCACAATAGGTTGGGTAATAGTTATGTTTATACATATAGAATGTTTCATAAATATTTGGTGGCACTATGTATTTGGAAATAGTTATATATGTATATAAATTGTTGCGCAGTAGTATTTTGACATTCGACATATATATAGGTTGTTTTTTAAACACTGTGGTATATATATGTATAGTCTGCTAAGGACAAGAGTATATCCTATGCGAATAGAAAAAAACAATTATATGATTGCAAGGAGTCGAGGATTTCGAGGAGGAGGTAAGGTCTTATAATTTCTCTTATAAAATAGCTTTGGTAAGTATTAATGTGGGAGGAGGAAGTTCTTAATCTCCTTGTAGCAAGATTAGAGTTAAATATGTTTTTAATTTGAGAATCTATGAAAACAAAGATTTTTGTTTTTTATGGTAATTAGAGGTACATTACATGGAATTACAAGTTTTTAAAGTATATAACGAAAATATGAAAAAGGCACAGGAAGACCAGTTAAAAATAAATGAAATGATGCTACACAGTATAGTAACCAAGAGGAGCCCAAAGAAAAATGACAAAGAGGAAGAAGTCAGCAAAAGGTCCTCTAAAAACTTTGGTCATGAAATAGAAAATGAGGATAGTTCTTCCGAAGACACGCACATGACATGAAACAAAACAACTACGAGAAGAAAAAGAAAACAAGTAGATATTTTGGAAGGTGAATTCAATATAAGAAAACCGTCCACCTTTGATTGAGAATCAAGGACAGGTGAAGAGGTTGAAGCATGGCTACTAGATATAAAGAAATACTTCCAGATTTACAACTAGTCTAGTAATATGAAAGTTAGAATGGCCATTTATAACTTGAAGGGAAAAGAAGGTATCTGGTGGCAAGACCTAAAATTGGATAAGGGATTGAAAGAGAAAGAAATGGACTGGTCATATTTTAAAAAATATTTCAAGAAGCAATATTTGTCAGATAGCTATTACGAAAGAAAAACTAAGGAATTCTACGAGCTAAGACTCAGACAAATGACCATGGATGATCTGATAAAAAAAATTCTAGAATTATTGAGATTTGTAACGTACATCAAGGAAGACAAAGTAAAGATACAATGATTCTTAAGCTGTATACCACAGTCATACAAAGACATAATTAAATTTGGCAATCCCAAGTATTTAAATGAAGTGTTTAGAAAGGCTCAGATGTGCTATGATTAGTACAAACAGAGGTCTAAAATTCCCAAGGCATGGAAGGACAAGAAACATAACATAATGAATCAACAAAATAAAGACTTCCAACCAACGCCTTTCCATAATATGGAAAAAAGTTTCCAAAAGAAGGAATATAATTCCTTACACCTAGAGATCTCAAGTGGGGGGTAGGCCAGTTAACTTGGGAGTCAAGAAAGTTGGGGACAACCCCAGAGAAACATTGAAATGTTGGGAGTGTGGAGAACCTTGATTGAGGAGAAATTTTCCATGCTTAATTTCCACGGAAAGAAATCCAGTCCATAACCTGCAAGAAGCTTGGACAATAGTTGATATGGGAAAAAACATGCACATAATTAATGTAGTTTTGGATGGTAGACAAGTTGATCATCAATCCACTATTGTGGAGGTTGAAGGTACAATTCATGATAACTGTATTTCCATATTAATTGACCTAGGAGCTAGTATGAGTTATGTTACTCTTGGTTTAGTTGAATTAAACAAGCTCAAGAAAGTAAATCATGTTAAGTCCTGGTTAGTACAGTTAGCAATAGGTAACAAATTTTATTCCTGAATGTTAACTCAACGTAGACGGTCAAAGTACAAAGTTAGATCTGAACATTTTACCTTTGGGATTTTATGATTTAATCATTGGAATGAACTGGTTAGAGAAACATAAATTAATATTAAACTGTTACGAAAATTCACTTATTTATAGAGACGAAAACAACACAGTTAGGATGATACAAGGGATCAAAAAACCAGTTTCGGTTTGACAGATATCAACCATGTAGTTTAAGAAATGTATGAACAAAGGTTGCCAATTTTATGTTGTTAATGTAACTAATCTGTTAGAAAAGGAAAACAAACCCATTTTAGAGGAATTTGCAGTCCTACATGGGTTTAGAGATGTGTTTGAGGAAGAAATACCATAACTACCTCCAAGAAGAGAGATAGATTTCTCTATCGATCTACTACCTGGATCTGCCCCGATATCTAAGGCACCTTATAGAATGAGTCTACCTGAATTAATGGAACTAAAAATTCAGCTGTAAGAACTGCTAGATAAATAATATATCATACCAAGTGTCTCACCTTGGGGAGCACCGGTTCTCTTTGTTAAAAAGAAAGATGGGACCTTGAGACTGTGCATTGACTATCGACAACTAAATAAGATGACGATCAAGAATAAGTATCCTTTACCCAGAATTAACGACCCATTTGACCAAGTTGGAGGAGAAAGGATCTTCTCTAAGTTAGATTTAAGGTTTGGTTATCACCAAGTTAGAATAAAAGACAAAGATATAAATAAAACAACATTTATAACACGTTACAGACACTTTGAGTTTTCATAATTTCGTTCGGTCTTACTAATGCACCGACAACCTTTATGTGTTTGATGAATAGTATATTCAATCAATATCTGGATAAATTTGTGTTGGTTTTTATTGATGATATTTTAGTTTACTAAAAACCAAAAGAAGAACATGAAGAACATCTAGAAATAATATTGCATACCTTTAGGAAACATAAGTTTTATGCAAAGTTTGATAAGTGTGAATTCTACCAAAGAAAGATACAATACCTAGGACACGTGATATCCGAATATGGTATTGCAGTTGATCCAGAAAAGATAAAATCCATTATGGAATGGCCTATTCCTAAGGATGTAGTAGACATCAGATCATTCATGGGAATTACCAGTAATTACTGAAGATTTATCGAAGGATTTTCTAAGATCGTGTATCCAAGTACATCCCTACAGAAAAAGAGAATAAGATTTACTTGGTCACAAAAGTGTTAGGACAACTTTTATAAATTACAAGACCGTTAACTACAACACCTATCCTAAGGGTAGCATATCCTGATAAAGATTTTACAGTTTGTGTGGATGCAAGAAAATAAGGCTTGGGTGGTGTCCTAACACAATATGGACACACCATCTGTTACGAATCACGTAAACTGAAAGAACATGAATGAAATTACATTACACATGATTTGTAATTAACAGTCGTAATTCATTCTCTGAAAATGTGGCATCATTATTTAATGGGGAGAAGGTTTCTGCTACTAACCGACAAAAGTGGTGTAAAGTTTTTATTCATTCAACCATATCTCAATGCAAGGCAAGCGAGATGGATGGCCTTTTTAAGTAAATTTAATTTTGAAGTAAGAAACATCAAATGTAAATAAAACAAAGTTGCAGATGTTCTAAGTCGTAGGAATAACAAACTTTATGAGATAAGCGTTAACAAAGAAGAAAATGACATCGAACAAAGAATAAATTTGCAAGCAGTAATGACGAAAAGTAAATCAAAACAACAACAAAATTGCAAGAAAATGAAGAAAAAATGAACAAAATAGTTCCGAGTTTAGATAAAAATGGACTTCTAAGGTTAAAAAATAGGTTGTATGTACCTAATTCTACTAATTTAAAATAAACAATTATTTACAAATTGCACAAAAGGTCGTATTATGGTAATCTAGGATACTAGAAAATGATAATAGCTTTAAGAAATTTTTTTTATTGGCCTAACATGAAGAATGAAAAAGATGAATATTTATCTAAAATCTTAGATTCTCAACAGGTAAAGGCTGAAAATCATCATCCAACCAATCTGCTACAACCCCTACCTATACTAAAATGGAAGTGGGAGATTATCTTGTTGGACTTCATCATAGGTTTTCTGAAGACTCAAAAGAAAAATGACTCGATTATGGTAGTGATTGATAAACTTAGCAATTCTGCACATTTTATACCTGTGAAATCTACTTATAAAGAAATTAATATTGCTGAAATTTTTATGAAAGAAATATTTAGATTGCATGGAATTCCCAAGATGGTGATCTCCGATAGAGATGTCAAATTTACGTCAACATTTTGGAAGGAATTGTTTGAATGATTGGATACTAACCTGAATTTCAACATAAGCTACAAAGCACAAATGGATGGGAAAACCGAACAGACAAATCAGATTTTGGAAGACATGTTATGAATGTATGTAAGAATGAAACCAACTAAGTGGGAGGAGTACCTACACTTAGTTGAATTTGCTTACAATGATGACTATAAGACATCAGCCAAGATGAGTCCCTTCGAAGCATTATACAGAAGGAAATGCACAACCCCGATTAGCTAGGATAATCCAGTTGACAGGCTTATGATGGGATCAAAAATGCTCCAGGAAACGGAGAAAATGGTAAAAACGGTACAACAAAATTTAAAGGAGGCCCAAAACCGACATAAAATCTACAGAGATTTAATAGGGAGACACCAAGAATTTCAAATTGGGGACCATGTGTATCTCAAAGTCAAAGCAAGGAGGAGCTCTCTAAAGCTCGAAAATTGTTTAAAGTTGGCACCCGGGTTTTGTGGCCCCTTCGAGATTTTAACTCGAATCAGACTCGTGGTGTATCAACTAGCACTTCCTGCAAACTTAAAAGTTCATAATGTTTTTCATGTTTCCTTATTAAAAAGGTATATTCATGATCCTACTCACATCATTGATTGGAACATGGTGCAGGTGGAACCAGAAGGCGAGTTCCAAGTGGAACCTTTGCACAATTTGGACATGAAAGAAACAATACTATGGAACAGAGCCATCATCGAGGGAAAAGTGCAATGGAAGCACTTTATCCCTAAGGAGGCCACTTGGGAATTGGAGGAAGATTTGTGGAAATATTATCGAACCCAATTCCGAGAGAGGAATCAACACTGAGGACAATGTTGTACTTAAGGGGGAGAGGATGTAATATCCTCAAATTTTAGAATATTAAATTCTAAGTGAACTTTGAAATAAACTTCCTTTTTTGGAACATTCGGATTTAGAAATTATTTTCCATTTATGGAAAATTCAAATTTGGAATATTGATTGTTGTAATTAATTATTTGATGATTGTTGGGAAAATATTTGACATGACTAACTATCCTCTTTTATTTTGACACATGTGTAAGACAAACTTTTAATAAATTAAATGATGGAAGACAAATGGAACAACCAGGTTAAAAGTAGTTAACCATGGCTCCATGAGTGGGGAACACGTTTGAGTTACCTAAATGATGATTTTTACAAGTGGCAGAAGTGGAATTTGACCACTGGCAGCCCCTAAAAATCAAGGATTTGTAAATCTACAAATTTCCCCAAGGAGGGAATGAAAGACCTAGGCACAAGGATGCATATTTTAACAACATATGGAGGAGGCATGACGTTGCTTAGTATGTTGGAAAATAAACTATGTGTTATTATGAACACTATTAGTGTGAGGCAAAGGATTTTTCTGATATGTGGATGGTGACTATAGCTAAGGAGGATCATTTAGTTTTCCCTTATGGAGTCATGGTCAAGATAGGGGTTGAACATGATAAGTGAACTTGGTTGTTCTGATCTATGGTTGGGTGGAATGTGGTTGTTCCATTTGTATTACAGCATCAGGTTTCAGATATGTATCTTAGCTTGTATTCCTTTGTCGATGTCATATTTATGGTTACGTTAATTGTTAGGAATGAGTTGATTGTGTATACATAAGTGAAATCAGTTCTTAAGGGACCATATAACCATATTATACTATGACTGAACATAGTTGAATGATATTGGAAATGTTGCTTATTTAAAATATGATGGTTTTACACATATCTTAAATATATACATATCTCTCTATATATAGATTCTCATACAAAACATATTAGATTTATGTTTAGATGCCTATTGGCCTTTGAGATTATGCATTTGGATTACTAATCAAATCTATACATAACAAAACACTGTAGAGAAAAATTGCAATAAGGAATAAACTTAGATGGTGTTATTATCAATTTGATAACATGGAAATAATAGGTAGAAAGAATAAGAGTCTGAATATATTCTTTAGATTATCTATTACCACAGAAAGATAGTGGTTCGGTAGAATGCAAAGTGTATTGCAAAAGTAACCATCGTATTCAAATGAATCTTGTTCAAACTTTACAGTTAGAGCACCACAGATCAAGAACTCCACATTCTTTTGTGTTGTAAACAAAAGACCTAGGAAAGTCTCTACAAATTTCTGTATGTAGTTGAAGATTAATGTGTGTTGTAATATCCCCCAAAATAATTAATTATTAAAGTCCATGTGTACTTGGGATTAAATTTCCGTTTTTTGACAAATTCAAATTTGGAAATTATTTTCCATTTATGGAAAATACGAATTTGGAATTTGATTATTGTAATTAATTATTTATAACTGTTGGGAAATGATTTGATTTTCCCAACTAACTTTTTGATTGTGACACATGTAAAAGACAAATATTTTTATATATTAAATGATGGAAGACAAATGGAATAGCCAGGTTGAAAACAACTGACCATGACTCCATGAGTGGGGAACATATTTGAGTTCACTCAGGGATGATTTTTACAAGTGTCAAATGAGGAATTTGACCACTAGCAGTCCCTGAAAATTAGGGATTTGTAAAGCTGCAAAAATTCCCAAGGATGGAAGTAAAGACCTAGGCACAAGATGCACATGAATAAAACATATGGAGGAGGCAAGACACTGCTTAGTATGTTGGATAAAGGATACTACTTTCTATTATGAACACTCTTTAGTGTGAGGCAAGGGAATTTATGATCTATAGAAGAGAACTGTAACAAAGGAGGATCATTTCAATTGGCTCTTATGGACTCATGGTTAGGCTAGGGGGTTAATGGAGCAAGTAACTTGGTTGTTCTGTTCTACAGTTGGGTGGAATGTGGTTGTTCCATTTGTGTCCCAACATCAGTTTCAGATATGCACCTTGACTTGTTTTCTTGTTAATTTTCTGTTGATTAATTTGATACCAGTAATGAGATAAATTATGTGAGGATTGTTTTATGCATATATAAATCGTTGTACAAAAATATACATATGCGTAATAATTGCATAAGGAAACAAGAGTACTGCTGTAAGTCCCTAACAATTATTAAGTAGGGTTATGACTGTACAAAAATAACTATGTATACTGATGTATCACTAGTACATATTGTAAACATTTCAATGTTCTATTTGCGACATTATGGACAAAATTGTCCATACTATCAGAAAATAAAGGAAATTTAAAAATAAAAAAATCATATTGCCCGATAACATCGGTATTGCCACGTTGACATCTCTCTTGCCACGTTAACGTCTCTCTTTCCACGTTTCCGTCTCTCTTGCCACGTTTTCCACCTAGTCGTCTCTCTTGCCACGTTTGTGACATAATCATCTCTCTTTCCACGTTTTTGTCCACATCTTAGAAGTCTACAATAGTATCTAATATTAGTGGAATCCAATGTAAAGATAATCACCAATCTATTGCATATAATAAATGAACAATTAATTTCAACATTCCTTAAGGCCTTCTATAATGTTAATATTAATATTACTCATAAAGTACACTATCAAGGTCGAGAAAATTAGAGTTTTCCATTGT
>SNQJ01S0079709.1:2641-41082 GCA_010110895.2 Picea sitchensis
TGTATGATAATGTAAAGAATGTAAATAATACTTATCATATAAAGAAGAAGAGGTTTTTACCCTATATGGGTTTCCTCGGGAAACATCTATCTCTGTGTTTCTCATATATGTGACTGATGTTGAATGTGCCATTGTTTATTTCCCTGCATTATTGTAATCATCATTGAGTGCCTTGTAAATATTTTAAAAGGAGCATAATTGTTTAAGCACGGTAACAACTGATTCACCACCCCCTCTCAGTTGTCCATCAAATTCTTCATCAAGTTTACCTTCTTCTTCATCACAAATTTCATATGAATCTTCATCAAGTAGTTCATCAGATATTGAAACTCCACCTCTGGATACTTCCGAAGAAAGGATAGGTTTTTTTTATCAATCTTGTTTTTAATAATGGTGATAATTCAGATCCCCGGATGAGTCAACGTCAAATCCCTAAGTGGGCTATTCAAATTTTGAAAGATGTTAGACCTGATGAAAGAAACAAAATGGGTACAAGAAGTTCAAACGAGGACGAAGAAATTTTTTACTTAGTATCAAATGATTTAATTGATCCCTTAGCTTTCAAAGAGGCAGTAAAACATGAAGAATAAAAAAAAACAATGGTTCATGAGTAAAAAGCAGTGATAGAAAATGGTACTTGGAAACTTGTTGATTGTCCTCCAGATGTCAAACCCATTGGATGCAAGTGGGTTTACGAAGTCAAGTATAATCCAGACAAAATGATAGAAAAGTATAAGGAAAGACTTATAACCAAGGGTTTTGCACAATATGAAGGGATTGATTATGGAGAAACTTTTGCACCAACAACAAAGTGGAACACAATCCAAATGTTACTTGCATTATCAGCTCAAAAAGGATGGGAAGTACATCAGATGGATGTCAAAACTGCGTTCCTCAATGGATATTTGCACGAAGAAGTCTATATGACTCAAGCTCCTCGAAGGATAGGAACAAAAAGTTTGTAAGTTGATCACGGAATTATATGGATTGAAACAAACTCTGAGAGCTTAAACATAACAACAAATAAAACAACCTGTAGGCTAACTACAAAAATTCATAAATTCATTAATAAAGTATTTTAGCTTTAAAATAATTCCTTTTAGAGATTTTATCTGCATTCTAGTTTAGTTCTCTATAAGCATGATTGAAAGAAACAAAAGAAAAAAATGTTCCTACCTTTGTAACTCTATCCATGATTGAAATAAGAATTAGATTTTTTTTATCTTGTTCTTCCCCTTTGCCTAATCTATAATAAGTTTAGGTCCTCGCCAATATGGAATTTTTGGATTTTACTTTGTGTTGTAATTTTAAGAAGCTACCATAAAGCATAAGATTGAACTCGGTTATTAGTCCCTTTACCAAAAACACATGTGGAAGAAGTAAAATGTATTTCATTCAAAGGTAGAATATCCCATGCTCCACACATACCTAGGGATCCTTGATAAGCACCATAAAAAAATATCCACACTATAGATGTATTATATGTCTGGACTTTCCTTTCTTTAAGAGGGTTCCAAATTCCTTCATAGGCATATATAACTTATTGATAGACTTGAATGAGATGAATTTCATTATCTTGAATTGTCATTTCATTTCTTGCAAGCCATAATTCCTAAGCCATAAAACATGGTAATGGCTTATGTTAAGAGACTAATTTATCCTTGTACCATTCTTTAAAGCAAACTAAAAAAGAATCCCCTTCCCATTTTCATTTACATTATACCAACTTTAGTACCTCACTCCAAAATTATCCTTAGTAGGGATAATGAAGTAATAAGAGGTATGTAGATTCACCACCATTTTTCATAGAATGCACCTACTAGGACCTTGCAAAGACCTATTTTTCCAATTGTCCCATGTACAAATTTTATTTAATTATACTAACCAAAGAAAATTCCTATTGTTTAAGGAACTTTTTCATTTCCATATTGATTTCCACCAAAGTTTGTTATCACCTCCTACTTCCTCCCCCATCCCAGCCTCATAACTTAATTTTATGTATAGTTCCTAATGACTTTTTTATTTAATCAAACTATTACATATTCTTCATCCTTGATCCTTATAGCACTGTGTTTTAAGATAAAAATATATTGATTCCATTCTTATGTTATTTATCCTTGGAGATCCAATTGCAAATGTGTTTTCTACTTTTGATTCCAGATAGTATAGGATCTTGGATTTGCTATATCTGCAAAGTGATAACTTCTGATATTATTAAGATTTTTTTTTGAATATTTTGAGAGCATGGAATTTCCTAAGAAACCCATTAATGGGTCCTCTCCAATCCTTATTTTTTTCACTGTAAGACCATTCACCAGGGATTTAGGTAAATTTGAAGAAAAATTTGTAATATATGGATGGACATTCAATGTGAAAATTTTCCCTTTGCAAAACTTTAGACTCTATTTTAGATTTATATTTGTACTCAAAATTTTGTATGTTGTTTGTATTTACGATGAAAACATTAAACAGATTTCAATTTCAATTTCATGGTAGGATAACACCATATTTCAATTTAGAACATCACAACGGATTTCAATTTACAACATAATTTCAATTTATAGCCTTATGAATTAACAATCTAACATTAATTAATTAGGTATTTGTATAAGTAGAATGCCACTAACTCTACTTTATTAAGTATTTTGATGTATATTAACTGATATAAATCCTTCCCTTGTCTAGCTACCTGAGACTAGATGTTTTCCTCCCAACCAATTAGGAACAATCTCTTTGACTCCCTAGCTCTAGGAAATCTTGAGGTGGGGGTTTCCTAGAAATCCATTCCCAAAGTTATATAATAGCACAACCACTATATGCCAATCTTCCACCAACTTATATTAGTTCCAAAACCCATCTACCTCTCACCATTCATAGTTTATTATTCATACCTCTCAGTGTATTTTTCCCAAAAAATCCAAAAATCCCCTTCCACTTTCTCAACCCCCCTTATGCCCTTGATATATCTATCAACTCTATCATTTCCTTCTTGCTTCTTGATGTTCATCAAACAATTTCATTAGAGTCACCTACCCCCCTCTACATACATTAGGGAGAGTAATATTAAAACAAATTATTAAATGAATTTTAATAGGGTAATGAGATAAAAGAAAGAGTTTGAGTCCCCTTTTCATATTTTCTCATGTAAGTTCACAATTAAAACATAAATATTATCTTAAATACATGACAAATACCAACTCATTTAATGTACCACACCAATCAATAAATTATGTCAAGGATAATTCTTAATGCAACTAGATCTTTACCTAAGCAATCAAATTTCCATAATTATTCAACTATTAGTTAAGTAATTAGTAACCTTGTTTAGTAACGAATATATCAAGCAATCATACTAGGATACATGCACGATTTATGTATGTTTAACTAGCACACACATAAGTTGAGTATGTACTAAAGATAACCAATCATTGCCTCTAATGCATAATTCATGTATGATCACAATCAAGTCGATAGTAAAATCAATCCAACAACTCTTAGTTTCGAAGGATAAACAAAGGGGAAATCACTACAAGGAAAAGACCCTCTAGTGGAGTTTTTGCGGAAGCCCCTATAAAAATAGCCCAAAAATCTATCTATAGAGGAGGACACTAGCAGAGGTGAGTGGGTAGAGATTTTAGCAGATGGTTTTTTACGATGATTTTGTAAATACATAACGCACCAGTGCTCTAAAAAATGGTGCAAGGTGGTAGGGTTATTTGAAAAAAAAAAAACTTTGATGCGCAATTTAAATGTTGACGCACCGGTGCACATTGTTTCTCTAAAAGATGGTGCCCCAGTGTGCATCGTTGCTCTAAAATATGGCACACCGTGGTAGGGTTATTTTTAAAAAATATATATTTTGGTACGCTACTTAAATATTGACGTGTTGGTGCATCTAATAATCGAGTGCACAATAATAGGGTTAAATAAAAAAAAATTATCGGTCGTAAAATTCATTTTCACCCTTTTTAGTGTTGTAGATCTCTCAAGCATCGGTGTAACTTTTGCCTCTATGAAGCACCATGTCGTCGATGCTTCCCTTGCTTGTCTTCCTTCCATCCATTTCTTAGTGTACGACTTTCGAATTTTGTCAAGTGGTGGATAAATTTGGTTTTTTGGACTACGTAGAAACCATGCCTCCCCGACAAGGAAATGTCAAGGTAATGTATTTATTTCTTTATAACTTAAAATTTTAGTGGATTAAAATTCAAAATTCAGTTAAATTTCTACTGTTTATTTTTTTCCTATGTGGTGCGTTCGAGTTGTTCGACTCGCACTGTGGATGGTGCACCCTGAAAATTTATAGAGTGCACTGAAACACCATGCCTAATTTTTTTCATCTGTGGATTTGTAAACTCTACGCACTGGTGCATTGGGTTAATTTCAACACACCAATGCATAATTTTACTGGCGCACCGCCTAAAATAATATAACTGATTTTTCGTGGTGCGTCGAAATAACGTTAAAGCAATGGGGTATTACGTTAAACGACACACCACATAAATTAGATATATTATTTTATGTGTTGGGTTGGTAAATTATGCACCGATGTGTTTATGATTATCCAATGCATTGTTGTAAAATATTAGAGCCTAAATGCCAAAGTACCATAATTATAATTTAAAAAAAAATATTGGTGTGGTGCGTCATCTTTCCTTTAATGCACCGGTGCATGTCGGGAAAGGCTACGCACCACAGTAAAAATTTTTAAAAAAATGGTTTTATAGTGCTTTAGGATTTTAAGTTTTTATTATTTTAGGCGGTGCGTTAGTTAACCTTAACGCACCGGTGTGGTAAGGTTATACAACTCACCACATAAAATAATATAATTTTTTTTATACTGTGTATTATGTTACATGTGTGCACCATAGACGGTGCTCACAAGTAATATACGCAATGTGGGTGGTGCTTGACTGTTTTTTGGGTGAATTGGTGATGAAATTTACTTTTTTTTTTGAAGAAAATTATTTTTCCATATTTATAAATAAATTTCTCATTTACTATTTTTTTTTATGCGTTATGTATGAGGTTGATGTATTTTATATGTTAATCATGCAAATATGTCAGTGGAGACAGAAGAAACAGTAGCATGAGAAGAGGGTTGACCTATACAATGTTGTATGAGATTGGGAGGCGAGGGAGAGGGGGAGAGATTTGTACCCTCCCCCTATTATTGCAACAACCCAAGTCCTCTTGAGGAATGTAGGCCTCCTTAAGTAATTTGAGGAGTGTTACGAGGAAAATAACTATATGGCATGGGGTAAACCACAACAGATGAAAATGGTTGCAGAAATCAACTCTAATCTTAAGTATGTTATATAAACAAACATGCTAACAAGACAATATAAAGAGCCTACCTCATCCGGGAATTTGATGATGTCCATTGTTGAGCACTTGAATCAAATCTATATACATACAAATTGTCCTCAACAACCAAGATACCCAATCATATGGTGATAATATATAAAATTAGCACATATAATAGCATAATCCATCAATATTCATAACAAATATGCCCATGGAATAACAATTCAAATATTTGCAAGACATTAATTGGATGAGAAAATAGTATTTCTATTAAAATATGATCAATAGAAGTGTATGAATGAAAAACTTATGTGTCAGAATGTCTCAGAACCAAGAAACTAAGTCCCTTCCAGTTGGGCCTCCACCACTTCAATCATCCACTAAAGGCAAGCTCATATAAGAGAGACAATAAGGTTCTCCATCAAAGAGGGAAGAACTTGGGGGATGAACAATGTGTTCAAACTTAACAGGAAAAAGGGATGCAGACTCAATATAAAGTGAATAATTTCTCCATAGTAACTTTTCTCTCAAAGTTGAATTCTTCTCCTTCTTCTACAACTTGGATATGACACAATAAGATAAGAAAGGAGGCATTATATCCTATCACCCCTTGATGACAACTTCTTGAACTCCTAGCATAGATCAAAGTTTGGAAAACTTTGCTTCTGTAAGAAACTTTGTGAAAATGTTTGCAACCTGATCTTTTGTAGGGAAAAAGAGCACTTCAATAACTTGATCATGAATGAGCTTTCTGATGAAGTGATTTTGTAGCTCGATGTGTTTTCTGCACTGATATTGAACTGGGTATTTGGCGATCTTGATGGAACTCTGATTGTCGCACCAAAGGTTGGTCGAATGTTGTTGCTGGAATCCAAATTTTGAAAGAATCTGTCGAATCCATAAGGCTTCCTGACTTGCATTTACCGTTGCTCGGTACTCTGCTTCTGCTAAAGAAAGTGAAATATCTTGTTGTTTCTTATAGGCCCAAGTGACAAGTCCTGAACGAAGGTTGAAAACATAATCTACAGTATACTTCCAATTATCAGGGTCGTCGGACCAATCTGAATTAGTGAAACCAACCAATAAAGGAGTCCCCCCTGAATTGTAATGTATCCTAAACTAAATTGTACCACGGACATAGTGAAGTATCCTTTTAGTTGTTTTCCAATGGATTTCATGGGGTGTTTGCATATATTGGGAAACAAGACCAACAACAAAGGAAAGATCATGACACGTATGAGTCAAGTATAAGGGGCTACCAAATAATTAACAGTATAAGGTGGCATCAACTTCAAGAGACCTATAGGTGGCAGCAAGCTTGACTCCAGACTCGAAGGAAAAATGGGTTGGTTTACAATCTTCCATGTGAAAGAGATGAATAAGGTCACAAGCATACTTAGATTGGGAAAGAAAAATTACTTTATTGTTTTGCAAAACTTGGAGGCCAAGGAAATAGTGCAAAAAGCCTAAGTATGTCATTTCAAATTTCTTCTTAAGGCTAGTTTTCACATGGTTTAAAATTTTTGAGTCACTACCAGTAAGGATAAGGAATCAACATAAAGGACAAGGATTATGAGATGGATTCCTACTTTCTTAGTATAGAAATTAGGATCATAATGACATCTAGAGAATCCAGTGGAAATAATAAAGTTGTCCATTTTGGCAGACCAAGCTCGGGGAGCTTTCTTAAGACCATAAATAGATTTCTTAAGGTGACAAACAAGGCTAGAGTCATTCTGGACATAGCCAGGAGGTTGTTCCGTGTAGATTTATTCTTGAAAATCTCCATGCAAGAAGGAGGATTTAACATCCATCTGATGGACCTTCCATTTATACGAGGCGGCAAGAGAAAGAACAAGGAAGATGGAATTCATTTTGGCTACAGGGGAAAATGTTTCATTATAGTCAATTCCTTCAACTTGGGAAAATCCTTTGACAACTAACTGAGCCTTGCGTTTTTCAACACTTTCATATGATGCATACTTAGTTATGTAGAATCATTTACATCTGACAAGTTTTCTTCCTTTTGGAAGAGGTACAAGATCCCAAGTATCATTTTCCATTACAGAACGATACTCGTCATTCATTGTTGTATCCCAATCTAGATGACCTGAAGATTTTGCAAATGTCTTTGGATCATGAGTCTCTGAAACTTGATCCAAAAGAGAAGAGGCTTGCTGGAAATATGAATGTGTTTGACGTTGATAAGAAGGATCATCGATAAGATCACCAACTACTTCTTGTGTTAAACAAACCCATCTAGGAAGCAATGGAGATGGAGTTGGTGCTAGTTCAGGTTCAAAGGACTCATCTGGAGAAAGGTGAGTTGGAGGAGGTGGATTTTCATCCTCATTTTCATCCTCATTTTCATCATCTTAAGAAGAAACCATAACAAAAGAAGGAACAAACGTCAAATATGGCTCATAGGCCGAAGAAGGCACAAACGTCGAATTAGGCTTGCAGGCCAAGAGATTTTCATCAAATTTAACATCTCTTATAATAATAATTTCATTACAATGTGGTTGAAGAAGTCTATAACCTTTGACATCTTTAGAATAACCAACAAATATACACTTCTCACTTTTAGGCTGAAATGCTTTCCTTTTCTCATTAGGAATGTGAGCCCATGATATACTGCCAAATACACGGAAGTGACTTACATTTGGTTTAATTTTATTCCAAGTTTCTTCCAGTGTTATATTTTAAGAGCCTTTGTGGGAGTGTGGTTTACTATGTAATTTGCACAGTTGATGGCTTTCGTCCAATACTTTAGACTTAATCCCTTAGATTGGATCATACAATTAGCCATTTCTTTTAATGTGTGGTTCTTTCTCTCAGCAACACCATTTTGTTTTGGTGTATATGGAACAATGTGTTGCATTTGGATGACCTGTGTATTGCAGTAACTAGTAAAGTTATTGTTCACATATTTGCCTCCATTATTTTTTCTTAACCTTTGAATTTGATGTCTAGATTTCTTTTCTACAAGGATGTTGTAGACCAAAAACTTATAAAAAACTTCGCTCTTAAGTTTTAAGAAGTAAACCCACGTACGTCTGGAAATTCATCAATGAAATTTAAGAAATAATTGCACCCAAAAAAAGAAGGAGAATAAATTGGACCACACATATCACTGTGAAAAGTTGCAAAGGGCCCGAGGTGTGCCCTTTGCAACTTTTCACAGTGATATCTTGGGGCAGCAGGAAACATAAGTCTTTCGCACTCAGCACAACAAAAGAAGAGTATATGGCAGCATGTGAAGCATGCACTGAAGCAATATGGTTAAGGAAGTTAATCTCTGATTTATTTGATCAGGTTCCATAATCGACCATAATATATTGTGATAATCAGAGTTATATAAGATTATCAGAACAACCCATGTTCCATGAAAGGTCAAAACACATTGAGATCAAATATTACTTTATTCGAGATAAATTCTAAGAAGGAGGGGTAAAGCTCGAGTATATCCTCACTGATGAGCAGACAACAAACATTCTGACAAAACCTCTATCTAGAATAAAGTTTTCATATTTATGAGAGAAGATGGGGATCGTGGAAATAACTCCCTTAGCTGAAAGGGAAGACTCTCCAGGTTAGGAGGGAACACTAAAATATTATTGAAACATTTATTTTTGTGATTGAAAAATAGTCCAGATTGGACAGATTCTTTCCTGTTCGGAAAGTGGATTGAGATTTCTGACGGACAACAATTTCCCATTGTGGTTAACACGGGAAATGGTCCAGATTGCTGATGTATCATAGACAACGAATTCCCATTGTGTTTAACATGGGGAGTGGTCTAGGGAAGTCTCTCTTCTTGAGGGTTACTCAAGAAGACTGACCCACCTCGCCGGACAATGATTTCTCATTGTGGTTAACATGAGGAATGGTCCATTTTGGAGGTTGATGTAGGACAATATTTCCCTCTTGTGGTTAACAGAGGAAATGGTCTGGACAGTCATTCCTTAGGGTTTATACATTCTCTCTAGGGTGCACTTTGATTAGTGTAGGAGGAATGGCCCAGGGTGGGGAATGGTCCAGGCTCAGCAATTAGGGACATTCATTCCTTAGGCTTTATACATTATCTTTAGGGTGCACTTTGATTAGTGTAGGAAGAATGGCCCAGGGTGGGGAATGGTCCAGGTTCAGAAGGCAGGACAATTATTCTTCCTTGTTTGAGAAGAATAGTCCATATATCTCATTGTTCTACTTTGAGGGCATATATTATTTCATATCTCATAGACGTGAGTGAAAGATTGGCCCAGATGATTCAGTTTATTTTAACAATATTTTTCTTGTGTAGGTTGGCATCAGATGATTGTTACGGAGACTGCTTGTCTCTAGACAGTAGAGATATACTACAGTGGTGGATTTGTTCCACTGTTTGTGACTATGTGTCACAGTTTTAGTATTTGCGTACTACCTTGGATAAACACAGGTGTGTTCTATCAATTGTTATTGTGCCAGTTGTCATAAGAGATTATCTAGTTGGGTAATAATGACGGTGCTCGTGATACTACTAGTTGAATGGTCTGTTTGTGCTCGAGACCATACCTCCCTAGCTAGAAGGGAGTGTTGATATTATGGTAGCCTCGGGAGGTATGAACCTCTATTGTGACCTATGATGAGATTAGAATATTCTGGAAGGAAGAAAAGAAGTAAAGGAAACCCTAGACGAGATGTTGGCTACAAAAATATAATTAATATGAATTAATTAGTACCCAGAAGGAGAAGTCAGCCCCAATAAGTTTGCCAGATTACTATAAATACAGGGCACCAGTTCTCATTTGTCACATTCTCAGAATTGCAGAGAGCTAGTTGTGCGAACTGCAGTTGGCAGTTTTGTGCAAAAGTATCTGGGGAAGGTGTTGCACTAGTTTCTGGGTGGGACGATCTGATCAGATTGGTTTATATTCTTTCTTGGTGCATTAGCCTTGCTTGGCTATTGATTGCTACCAGTATTCTTCTCTGTCAAGTTCAAGGCACTCGGAGGGTGGCTTCGGACTATGGTTGGGTGACAAGGGTATTGTCAATGGTAAAACGAGCACAATCTCTCATATTCTAACACAATGGAATGGTGGAAGAATATTCTCATTACAAAATATTTCAACTCTCCCAGAATACGATGTTTGGATTCTCCCTTGCCTAACATCAAAGGTTCTTCTCTTTGGAGTCTTCTTAAGGTATCTACTCCTCAGGTCCAAGAAAATATTTCGTGGGCTCCAAGGAATGGTTCATCTATTAATTTATGGACTGACAATATTATGGTAAAAAATCCTCTTATGCATAATCAAGAATTGGCACCACTGTGAAATTGGAGCAACAATGTCGGTCTAAACAGGTTGTCGGATATATCTCAATGGGATACAAATGGAAAATGGATCGGTTGGTTGATTCTTTCTCCTCCTGTGCATCTTTGTTCTCCGGTCCCACTTCTATTCAGTTCTCTAGCCGGATGTTTCCCCATTGACTCTACCACTCTAGAATATCATTTTTGCGGTGATGGGAATTATTTGATGAAAAGTGGGTATTTGCATCCATCAATTGATTCCCCTCAACCCCCTCGATCCAAGATATGGTCCATACTTTGACAAGGGCCTTCTCTTCCGAATATAAATGCTTATGTTGGATCATGGTACATAATAAGCTTCTCATGGTGGAAAATATGAAAAAAAGAGGAATCAATGGACCCTCAAGATATTGTGTAAATCGGTTGTTGAATCTTCCCATCATTTATTCTTTGAATGATCTTTCTCCACTCAAGTATGGTACTTCCTCTTCCAACTCATTCTCTCTCGATATCGACCACCTTCATATTGTAATGATATGTTCCTCTTCTGGAAACACAGATATGGTAGCAACTTCAATAAAAAAAAAACATGTTAGTCAATATATGGAAAACAATCACAAAATATATTTTTTGGGAGATCTAGTTGGCCCAAAACAAAGCCATCTTTCAAGATATTCATCTATCTACTTCCAAAGCTTACTTGATGTCTTGTAGTCTTTTATCTGAAATTTTATGTGTTCAGGTTAAGCAAATTGGCAACACTACTGGCCTTGATGGTACTGAACAAGAGTGGGTCATCAATATTCTAAGCCCACATTCTTTTCAACATCCTCCTACTCTTAAATCTCCTCTCTCTGGTTCTTCATTTTGGTTCAATCTCTCTGATCAGGAACTATATCTTTGGCGGAAACAATAGGTTTTTTATCTCCTCTTCTTCGATGGAGATTCAAAAGGAAACCCAAGGGCGATAGGTGTGGGCGGAGGGGGTTGTCATTTTTTACCTCGAAGGAAACAAGATAATAGAGTATGTGTGGGGACTGGGGAAAAAAACCAATAACCATGCTGAGATTTTAGCCTTCTACCTAGGGATGACATTGATTAAGGGAGATCCTCTTTTGAATGTCCTTTTCATAAGGTACTCAAAGATGATTATAAAAGGTTTGCATCAAATGAATAAAAGAATGCAACCACATTCGCAAAGTATCCGAAAAAGAATTTGCATTTCAGTTCTAAGACTTTTGCGACTCGAGTTATGATAAGGCGGTTCTTTTGGATTCATCGCATCAGTTTTTTTATTATTCAACGTTTTAGACCAAACAAATGTGGTCCATCATCAGGAAGAGTTTTAAGATATGAAGGAAATATGAAAATCATCGGGTGTATATATAAGAAAAGTTTTTTAGTAAAGAGCTGACTTATTAAAAATATATAAGATCTAAAATATTATTAATCAATTATTAATCAATTAATACTAATCAATTTCTAGAATCTGTCCTTGTGGTTAGTTTTGGGATCCAATTTTGACTGATCTTCCAACCATCATCTCTGTTTAGATTGTTTGGTTGCTTTTTGATTTCGATGGCTTCCCTAAATTTTCTATTGTGATAGTGATCTACTTTGGCAAGAATTTTGGCTTCTTTAATACAAATATGATGTTTTGTTTTATCCGAATGTTCTGTCAATGCCGAGGGACGAGTGCAATTGTGCTTGATATCAGCGACATGTTATTGAATTCTAATTCTAAAGGATCGACCTATTTCCCCTATGTATTGTTTACCACACGAGCAAGGGATCATATAGACACCCTTTTGTTCAATGGGATCAATAGGGTCTTGGATCATGTTCTTCGTAGTCAAAATGGACAAGCATATCTTCAAGCTAAAATTGAAAAACAATTGCAACAAAGAAAAGTCAAAATTAATGGGGGGCAATGCATCACTCATCTCCCTTAGCATAATGCACACAAGAAAAGTTGCAGTTACAACCTTAATAATCAATGAAAATCATCAAGGTATAACAAGTAGGTTCAACTAAAAAAAGGGGTGATTAAGTATCACACCCATTTCGTCTTAATACTCATGATGTAGTAAATGCTAGCAAACCACATGGTATCTTACTTCAAACGTTAATCAATCACTAGTACTTACCTCATCTAGCTAGCATGAGGAGATTTAAGGTAAATTACATCATTCTGTTGGATTACTAAGTGGGGGGGTGAATTAGTAATAGAGCAATTATAATCCATTTTAAACCAAATAATCTAAGTGTTATATCAATGTAGAATTATCATCCAATAATGAGCAATGAACAAATGAAAAATCATACACATACACAATACACCAATTTTTTACGTGGAAACCCAAAGCGAGAGAAAACCATGGAATGCTTTTTCTTATATGTCTTGAAGAATTACATTCATTGGAAGCACCAAATTCCTTTGTTTTCCAGCTGCAACTGGAAGGAGGCTCCAATCCCCTAGTTTCTCAGGCTACAACCTGAGGGAAGCTCTAACTCCTCAATTCTCTTGCTACAACCCCCTATGTTATCCGGCTACAACCCCCTATGTTATCCGGCTACAACCACATGTCCTTTCCCCATCCAACTGCCCTGAAGTAGAAGTAGAATGATGGAACCACTATCACACTATCACTGTGAGATATACCATTGTAAAAATGTACCACTAAACATGAACCATACATCAACCATGCATCAACCTGTACCTCAACCTATAATTAACTTGTACCATAAATAAGTGCATCAACCATGCACCAACTTGTACCAAACAACCTGTAATCAACCTGTACCATAAACAAGTGCAACCAACCATGTACCAAGTATGTACCAATCATGTGTCACCTACTCATGAACTATGACTCATCAATATGTACCAACATCATCAACTATACACCTCATGTATGTGCCAACTCATCAACTACTTGTCTCAACCATGTACACAACATGTACATTAACCAAAAGCCCTCATCAATTTCATCATCCAAATATGATTTGTAACTCTGTAATAGATTTGTAACTCTGTAATAGACCTGGTGTACATGATCACATACCTACAAACCTTCCTTAACTTTAACAATAAGAGACTATCATTTTCATCAAACTTTTCTTTAGTCTCACAAGACTAGTTTTGGATTAGTCAACAACCCTAACTTGGAATAATAATAACTTTTTACCTTTAATGAATAAAGATATGAAACTGATATAAAATGTTCTTCAGTGTTTTTATGCAATTCCTCCAGGTTTCACTACTTGGAACCTCTCAGAAAAGGAGTTATAGCAAAAATGACATACCTTTCCGAATTCTGGCTTATTCTAGAGAGTAGCCTTGTAGAGCATTCCCCGCACGGAATCATTGTTGAATCAATCTAAAACTATTACAAATCATACTACAGATTGTACTTTAACCAAAATATTTTTTCTTACTGAATTTTGATCTGTTATGAAGAAGTTATGACGTTTTTACCCGAAACACATGTTTTAGACTAGTTTCAAGACTAGCCACAAACCCTATTTCCCACAGAGTGTAACTCCAAAAATACAACGACCCACAAGATCAATTTTTTACCACATATACTTGGATATGTTTTATCAATGGAATATCAATTTCATAGTCTGAATCAGTGTAGAAAAAACGTTATTGCGAAAATGGTGAGATGACCTGTAAATAACATACCTTAGAAAGCATCAACAAAAGAATTTATCCTTCCTTGAATTCCAACCTTCTTTTCTTCACTTTCCCTCAGAAATTCAGCTTAGATATCCTTTGGTTACCTCAGACACCTATATATATTCAATATTCTCAAGTGTGATCTGAAATGATAGAGCCCTGCCTCTTATTTATACTCTTCAAGTAGCTTCCGTAAAAACATCTTCTACGTCACTTTGCCCACTTTCCTTATTTTAGGGTTAACCCACTTCTAATTTCTCCATTAAATTTTTTATTTAAATATTTCATTTATATTCACTTTGAATTACAATACACTAATCACTTCACTTTATTATTTACCTTCTAAAATCTCTTAAACCACTTTGACTACTTTGACCTTTTGGGGCTTCTAGATGACATATGAAGGTCCTCCAACTTCGTAAGGCCATAACTCTCAAACTGTGAGGAGTTATGTGACGTTTCACATACCACCAAAAATGGAATGAAACGTACTATCCATGTAGAATAGTATACATGCAAATATATCAAAACTCATACCATTATCCATCAAACAAACTTGGGTCCATTTCCCAAACCCGGGTTCTCCAACTTCTCACGGCCATAACTCTCTAACCGTGAGGAGTTATGTGACATTCCACATACCACTAGAAATGGAATGACAAGCAATATCCATATAGGATATTTTCATTAACAAATTCACTGACCTTCATCTCATTATTCCACAAATAAGCATGGGTTCTCTAACCATACTTATAGGATAACTCAATTCGCAAAGCGTCTTCCCGTGAGGGCTTTCACAATAAGGGGGCCACTTTGGAGTTCATACATTTCTACTTATTATCAACCATGACAAGACAGTAATGAGTCATCTTTACATCAAACAAAATTGGGTCCATTACCCAAACCTTTTTGCTACCAGGATTTCTTCAAGGGTTGACATCAATGACAACCAACCTTAATCAACAATCCATCACTCATCTCCCTTAGCATAATGAACAAAAGAAAAGCTACAGTTACAACCTTAATCATCAATGAAAATCATCAAGGTATAACAAGTAGGTTCAACTAAAAAAAGGCGTGATTAGGTATCACACCCATTTCGTTTTAATACTCATGATGTAGTAAAGGCTAGTGAAACACGTGGTATCTTACTTCAAGCCTTAATCACTCGCTAGTACTTACCTCATCTAGCCAACATGAGGAGATTTAAGGTAAATTACATCATTCCTTCACTAGAATATGGGAGTTTATCCTCAATTCATATTATACATAGCCTTTCCTCACTTATGGACCCTCTTTGTATCTTTTGCACAAGAATGGGATTTGTCCTCTGCGTTGTTTCCAGTACACTCTGCACTATCCTTCCTTCACTGATAATCATCTCTTCCAGCCTCTCAGCGTGTGTGGTATTCAGACCATGAATAATAATCATGATAGAAGCAATTCATACGATGGAGATATCTTATGTGCCACCCTTACTCATATGGATTATAGGATTTTCTCTCTGGTGCAGTTTCAAATTATTGGCTCTTTGGTGAATATAGTCCTGAGGCTTCGTAGTTCTCCCCCTGCGACTGTGTCAAGTGAAGAATGGAGAAATTGGAGGATAAATATAAGTATCAACAACAATAATTGGAAAATCTAAGAGCCTCCCATGCTCAATTGCAGCAACAATTCTAGGAAGGAGAGGAGCATCGGGACAGAGAAATGGACATCATTTTACGAGCAGTCAACGAGAAGGCCACCTAGCTTCTCTCTCTTCATTGTCGTGGTCAGAATATCCCACCAACGGTCCCAGATCATTCAAATTTTTCTCCCTCGATCATCTCCATGGCCTTCGGTGAAGTTGTCCAGCCTCAAAATCAACAAGTGGCACTAGCACCTGTAGAAGATCCTTCGGATATGGTAGACATGGAGCTCAAACTTAATTAAGCACAATCTCTATGCAGTGAAAGTTTTTTACATACTATTTTCCTTTGGAAAAGTCTACACATGGAAAGTTAGTAGTAGTTTTGTTGTAATTTTTGCACAATAAAGATGCTCTCTGAAAACTAGGATGATAATGCCTTTGCTGGAAGCAATTGAGGATCTTGTATTTTTGTACTCTTTGTCTATTTTTTTTTCTCTGTGCAACCACATCTATAATAAAAATTACAATCATCCTTGTAAAAAATATATATATGTGAAAGTTTATGCCCCGGGTGTATGGTAGTTGGTGAAGTACAAGTGTACTGTTAAGACACTAGTTTGAAACCTACTAGTTGTTTATTCTACTAGTCACAAAAAAATTGTGGAAGTGTTTTGACAAGTGTAAAGAAAAAATTAAGGAACAAATTCTCATGAGCTCCATATTGAAACTAGGTTCAATTCCTAAAACCTCTTGGGATGAAAGAGTCTATCACATTTGTGACACTAAGAAGGTTGAAGATGAAAATAACTTTCTCTTATCTTGTCGAGCATATGCCCAACTTATATCTCAATTTCAAAATATTTGTCATTGTTATGAACATAAATATACCTATAAATAGATATTTATAACATAATAATAATTAATTAATAAATAATAACTATTAATAATGAAAGGACATGTCTCAAATGACATGACTATTGGTTAAAGGGAACCCCTGCATGGGTATATAAACGAGCCCTCATTCTCAATTGTAAATAATCTTATTCATTCATATAGAATTATTATTAAATATATTTACTATCCTTAAATGAATTATTGCGTACTTTCCTATTTATATTGGATATTTACATAGTGAACCAGCTTGGTTCACCACAGTGGTATTAGAGCTTCATTTTTCTGATCCTGGCTTTTGGACAACCTCCATTTCTCAGAGTTTCTTTGATCTGGTCATTGACTGTAATCAGGCCATTGGCCATACATGCTTGTAGCCACACACAAATTTTCCTAATTTTCTCTGAATTATTCAAGTCTTTGACTAAAACTTGGCCTTTGGCCATTAATTTTTTTTTAAAAGGTGATTCTGTTGCAAAATTTTCAATCCAAAATCTTACTAAAGAAAAAACAAAAATTAGTCTGCTACCTTCATTCTCTCAGAATGTTTCTGATCTGGTCTTTGACCACCAACCAAGCCTTTGGCCATTAAAAAAACAAAACAAAACAAAACAAATTTCCTTGAAAAAATAATATTTCCACTGAAATAAAAACAATTTCAGAAATTTTGCAAAAAAATTACTCCACTCCAAGGGAAATACTCAAGAAGAATTTTAAGAATGTTAGAACTATAAGACCACGAAATTGGAAGCTCCAAAACAAATTTTGTGGAAATACTCTCTTATATATATATATATATATATATATATATATATATATATATATATCTCGCCATTGTCGGTTCTTGATTAGCACACATCAAATTCTATACAGACCATACATAATTTATGCATACTAGCACACATCAAATTCTGTACAGACCATACATAATTTATGCATACAATCCATACGACTATTAATCATCCATACAATTTTAATATTGATGATATATGAAATTTAATACTACCCTATCTACCGTACGATTCATTAAATTTTCTATAGTACAATCTAAGTCAATCACATATTTTTTTAAACATTCTGTACAGCCACAAAATCTGCCTTCCATACTCAGTTTCGAGTTGTACTTCTGTTGCAGCATACTCCAATTCTGTACATCGATTTTAAAAGTTTACAAGTGCCAATTGTACGTCGTGTTTGTATGGCCGTGGATTGGTACTACCAATCACTATTCAAAATAAATCGCCATTTTGAATTTCGTTGTAGTTGAAAATTTATAAATTGGTTAAAAAAAAATAGAATTATATCGTTGTAGTTGAAAATTTATAAATTGGTTAAAAAAAATAGAATTATATATCTCAGCAAGAACAAGCAGCCTATACTGTTGTGAGAATTGCCATTTAGTGAATCAATCAGTGCCTTATTCTAGATTGAGGCATTAATTCTGCAATAGTGCATAAAACGATCGGAATCATTGGTTACCAACAATGTATGTAGGATATATGTGGAGAGTTGCCACTTCAAAGTCCCACCCATTAAGAAAAATTCGCGACTCATGTACATTTTTACAAGCCAAGTTATATGATAATCACAAATAATTAATAAGTCACCTAGTTATTACAGTTGCCACATTGAAGTTTTATTAAAGAATAGACGTGAAGTTCTAATAAAAGGGAACATTAAAAGGGTCATTTATAAAGTGAAAAAAGGAGTATTTGAAGTTAGATGATATAAAAGGGAGTGTCCAAGTTATAAAGTGGAAAGTGGAAAGGTTTTTCAACCATATGCCGCAGGTTTTCGACATTAAAGGGAAATATTCAAGGAAGAGAGAAAGGAAGATTATTTTTGAATTAAGGAGTTACAAGTGACGATTGATGAATATGAGTATATATCTCAATTCTATGTTACAACTATGTATCAAGAAGAAGTTGACATCATCATCGGATTACCCTGGTTTAAAAGTCTAGGTATCTTCATACCAAACATAGAGAAAACATTTGTGACATTCCCATTTAAGGAGATAATGATAACATTACAAGACACCACATCAGAGCCAGATTCCATAACACCAGAAGACTTTAACGATATCTCAGAAGTGATACTTCAAGAAAATAAAAAAACAATGCAAAGAATGAAAAAATAATTTGACGAAGTTATCAAGGATAAAAGTGAAGAAAATTCTCGTTTAAAAGAACATAGTAAAAAACTACTTACACAGATCAAGAAGTCAAAGGTTCAAAAACAATGTGTTCAGAAGTTGGAACAAAAGAATCAAGAACTCGAGAAGAACTTATCAGAAAAAAATGAAGAAAATTCTCATTCGAAAAACCTCAATCATGAGCTATTAGAACAAATCAGAAAATTGAAAGAAGACAAACTTGAAAATCTAGACATTAAAGCTCAAGAAGATGCCAATCCAGTTGAAGAAAAAACATATAGAGATGTTGGAGTACAAATGATGGAAGATCCAGGTAAAATTACTGATCAAAATTCAACCATTATCAAGGCAACATCGCCACATGAAGAAAATCATATATCAAAGTCAAAAGAAGAAAATTCTACAAGTATGATAACATGAAATCATGTTATGAGAACTCCCTCTCGACATTCAAATCATAAGAGTAGATATATTAATGAGTTAGAATATCAATATTATCCAAAACAAGAACCTTATAAACACCTAGTTTCGCAGAAGATCGAACTAGGGTGGGCAGACTCTTTCACAAATCGACAGTTCTGCTCAACTCTTTGTCACTCATATCATCTAGTATCATCAATCTTAACAACACCAACAACATAGAGTCATGCGAAGACATTGCAAACCAGAATGAAGAAGTAAGCCTCTCCATAAACATGCTTTGAGGACAAAGCATTTATAAGGGAAAGGCAATGTAACAAACATAAATATATATAATATGTAAATATAAATAACTAATAAGTAATAATTAATTATGAAGAGACATGATATATGAAAGGTCATGTCTCTTATGAAAGGGAACCTTTGTGCGGGATATATATGTGAGCCCTCATTCCTCAATTGTAATCATTTTATTCATTCATATACAATTATTATTAAATACATTTACTATCCTTAAATGGATTATTGCGTATTGTCCTATTTATATTGGATATTTACATAGTGAACGAGCTTGGTTCACCACAATCACACTACCAACTTTCTTAACATTTTCACTAATCATTCTATTTTATATTTTTTTGCTATAATAAATTGATGAAATGTAAAAAAAAAAATGGAGAAGAAAAAATGAAATGAGACAAACACAAATTAAAGAAAATTTTGATTGAAAAAACACAATGAAGGGAAGTAAATAAGAATCCAAGCTTTTAATTAAAATTTGTATTAAATAGAAAGGAAATAAAAAAAGTGTGTTAATTTATTTTATAAATTTTAGATAAATAAAAGTAAACCATCCCAAATTTGGAAAACGATTCAAACAAGTTAGATATAGAATTGCCTAAATAGAGTTAAGATCTAAGAAAAAACAAAAATGATATAAAGAAAATAGAAAATAGAGTAAGTATCAAAATTGAATACAAAGAAGACACTCTTATATTATAAAAATCACATTATTACAATCTATTATATAGAGTTTTTAGATTAGTTTAGGTGGTGCGGATAACACAATATTTTAATGGAAAACAATCAAATTTGATCACTTATAAATTGTGATTTTATTATATTAATGAAAGTATTAATTCCAACACCTCCTTTTAATGATTATATTAAGGAAAACAAAAAACTTGATGAGTTACACATACTCAAACATTCTTTAGAAGCAGTTCCTTGTAACCCTGTAATTTCTGAGTTGACTTCTCGAGTTCCTGGAATTCACCTCCCTAAACTCTCTAATCCTGAATCTCCCCATGTCAATTACTACACAATAATCCACATGCATAAACCTCACTAGTAGATTTCACTGCACATGCATGTCTCAAAAACTAATGAGGGATCATTCCCAAGATCCACAATTATTGAACTAACTGGACAACCATCCATGTTGAGCTTTTAACTCATTCATTTCTACTCTAAAAATGTTTGAGAGATTCCATTCCTTCATAGTACTCGTCACCATTGTGAATGGATCTTCAACGATGGCTATATATGTTGATTATTTTATCTTCCCTTTTAAAAGATCAATTTGTGCAATTCCATGTTGTATGATGAAATTTTCTACAGTAGTAGAATTCAACTTCATTCTTACTTTCCTTGTTCTTTTCCATCCTTCTATTTGAAAATAGTGCAATTTTTGTGTCAAAATCACCTTTTGTATCCCTTGCATTTATCCTCTTTTCCTTTACCAAAAGTCTTGATGTCATCTCATCCAATGTATGTTTGCGAGGGAATTTGACTTAAAGTAAAAACAACATTTTTAAAACTTGAAGTTAGACTATTTAATAAAAGTTCTTTTGCATCTTCATCTTCTACCTTAGTACATTTCTGTTAACTTCCTTATAAGAGGCTTCAATTTTTTTATAAAGAAAATTTTGAGTTTACATCTTTTATACCAAACAACTCACTCAATTGCTTCCATATTTCTTTAGACTATTTTGCAAGATCAACATGATGTAATTGTGAATCTATAAAAACAAGTCTGATGATGGATTTAGCTTTGTCATCTCTACTTTCACATTCAACCAATTGTTTGACATATTAAGCGTTGCATTTGTTTCTTTCACTATAGCTCATAAATTCTTATTCATCAAATGTATTTGTATTTTGACCTTCCATACATACATGAAGCTAGTAAAATTTTTGCATAGTTGTGAACTCCATGTTCAAAGGAAAAACACTCTATCTAAACTTCTCAAAATTAAAATACCCTATAAGACTTGTCACTTGGCTAAGATGGTCTTTTGTTATTGTTATTATTCTCCAAATCGATCTATGGAAAATATAAATCATAGTAGTCTAAACTTTTTACCTTTTGACGGTTTTTTGGCCATTTTTTCCATTTGGTTTTTCCTAAAATCCGGTGATGAATGGTTGGATTTGCGGATTTAAGTGGCTAAGTTTATATAATCCAAGTGCCTCAGGGATTTTCAACACTTTAAATCCATTTATACATTCAGAAAGACAATTTAAATAACAGAAAATATAGATTTTGTCCAAATAAAATAAAACATGCGATTTGGTATCATTCAGCAATGATCTGTCCCCTCTAAGTATAAAAATGTTGAAATTGACAAAGCACAAGACTATTGAGAGTTAGCCTATCACGCACATATATTTGGGAATGGATCTGAAATGCGTTAATGCCATGGCATCTAGCCACGGTTCTGAGAGACGCGCGATCTGCAAATTACATTCATTTCACTTCATGGTTGCTTCTACTCAACGATGATGGTGTTTGTGTGGACCAAAACAATTTACTCGTGCTTAATTCTAACATTAGAGAACTGGAAGACAATGAGTTTATCAAGCAAGAATAATCCATCTTAACTTTACGCGTTTAGCGATTAAAAAACTTAGATTGTGATGCCCGTGGTTTCATCTATCTCAGCTTCTCCTCACAAAGATGAATCCGGATCATCCAAGTTCTGATACCAAGAAAGAAAACGAGTATGAAGCAAAATTGAAAACATAGGAATAACACAAGATAACTTTATATTATAAAAATCATACTATTACAATCTATTATATAGAGTGTTTTTACATTGTTATATTATAAAAGCCACACTATTACAATCCATTATAGAGTTTTTGGATTGTTATTTAGATTTAATTGTTTCCTAATTTAATTTAAATGGTAAGCTTGAGGGAATATCACAACAAACAAATCTGATTATTTATAAAATTGATATAATGAAAGCATTAATTCCAACAAAAACATACATTAAACAATAAATGAATTCAACACATAAAAATAAAAGTGAACACTGAAAAAACAAGTGTAAAAAATAATATTATAAATGATAAACATATATTAAATAATTAATAAATTCTAACATGAAAAAACAATAATGTTATAAATAATAAAAGCATATTAAATAATTAATAAATTCAATATAAAAATAAAAAATATAAAAATGAACCATAAAAACAAGTGTTGCATGATAGCTTAGTCCTTGCGGGGTTGAATTGAGAATAAATGCACAGGGATGGGGAAAAAGTAGCAGAGACAGATGGAAACTGTAATGGAGATGTGGCAAGCAGCATGAAGCACATGTGGTATCCATGCAGAAAATTACACGTGGCCTCTAGAGTCCGATTTAGTTTTTGAAACTATATAATCCATCTTGCTATATTCGAAATTTCTGTTGTTTCCAGTAGTGTGACTTGCTATGTTTGAAATTTTTGTTCCTACCTTGCATGTTTTATGTCTTCAATGTATTTATGAAATTCATTCATAATGATTTTCGTATACTTCCAACTGGTTAAAGTTTTAAGTACAATTTCCATAGACCATCTGGCTTGTGTGTCTCTATATGTGCCAAGACAAATAAAGTTATATGCATAGCAAGAGAAAAAGATATGCATGAGAAAAAGATAAAACACATAAGACACATATACAGTTACATTCAAATTAAAAAAGCACAATTTCTTGACATTCATCATAGTTGAAGATAAAAATTTCTGAGCATATAAATATAAAAAGAGATAAAAATAGTTTTATTTGAAATATATCAAAAAATAATATTGTCTGTTACATATTCCTGAAAATTCAAATGCATTTTCCATATAGACTGGGATTGAGGCTCTCGCAGACCATAAGATAAATATGTACAAGAAATAGGTCTGTGGAAAGAAGAAGTGGGTGACGGTAGAGATAAATACTTGAAAAGAAGAAATTAGAAGGTATCAGTCTTTGGCTAGACATTTCTATGTAAAAAGGCGGAATAACTGGATTGATAAACAAAGCAGGATGCGATCAGTATAGACTTACAGTGATGGTCCATATCACCCCTTTTGTTATTCGCTTGCTGTTGCATTTTTATTGCTGTCGTCAACGACTATTGGAATCGTGCCAACTTCATGTTGCCTTTCATCAGTGACCTGGTCCATTTCCCTTTGGACCCATTCTTCAATGTAGCTTCTCAAGGGAGCCACGTTGATCTCATTCCAAATTTTTATGTTGAAAAGTTCATTTTCTAATTCCCTTAGATCGTTAGAAAGATTACGCAGAGCCTGATCAATTTCTTCATTTTGTACTGAATAGTCGACTAGCCAGGTGTCCACGTCATCTTCACCAGATTCAAGGATGTTGTAAAACTTTTCTAAAGACAACCCCTTAAAAATATCAACTAGCTTATCAAAGGCTTGCTTAGTGAAGGGCAAGGAGTTGACGATTAAGTTGGGGTCTTGGACCTTGTTGGTCGTTGGACAATGAGATGAAGGTTCTTCACTTTCTCTTTCCAGCATGCATTTAATTGAGTGATCCGGTTTTGGGAGGGGAGATATTCTTGTCTTCTTCTCGTTTTTGTCATGTTGTTTACATGGGTGCCAAAAGGGATGATTGTGTCTAAATAAAAGCGTTCATTTTTTAAATCCTCCTGCAAATGTTCAAGCAAATCATGTGCCCTCGTTCCAAGGGAAGCCATAGTTTGTGATGTTTCCCAGGCTTCAGTAGTTAGTTCCATTATTTTCTTGAAATTATTCTCCACATATCCTCTACAAGATGCGAGGAGGTTGGAGGATCCTTTTAACTTGGTTGTAGGGGTGGCAGCCATGGATATTCCTAAAGGACTAGAAAGCAATGGCATATCAATCAAATATTCCTCCAATTCCCTGACTTAGTCCTTCAGTTTGGCATTCTCGACCTCAATGCCTCCAATGAAATCATCAAAAGAATCTCCAGTTTCTCTGTGAAGTCGGGATATTTGGGACGGATGCATGTTCACAAGGTTAATATCTAAAGGAGATTTTCATTCTTATTTTTTACATCTCTCTTTTCAATAATTAAATTTTTAGACTCGTTGTAAAAAAACGCTCCAGAATACGAAGCATTCATCTTCGTAAAAAATTTCAGTATCAATTATGTCCATTGGCCGACTATGTTGGAACCTATCTCCAGCCTGATCAAGGTTGTAAAATAGACTATCCAGATCAGTGTAAAGTTCCATGTTCTCACTCTCAATTTCGGGCTCTTCTGCTTGCGCTACAATTTTTTTTCTCTTCTTCTCCATGAGAAACTTGTGAGAACTATCAATTTTAGGGTGAGGAGGGTTGTTATCTCCTCCTCCGTTTGAAGAATTATGGGTTTCTTTCTTACTGGGGTGGGTTGTTGGAGTGATGGTCCGAGATGTCGTACTTTTGGGAGTGGTATCCGGCGATTGAACACTCTTCTCACCGAGGCCTTTTCCCCGTTTCTTGTACAATTCAGTGGTGCTTTGCAATGTGTCTAGGTCGCCGACATCGCAAGCAGGAGTGTTGTCTTCAGTGCCTTTTTTTTCGCCCATGTGTCTCTGGAAAAAATAATTGTTGAGGCCAACTGCAAGTAAATGTTCTAAAAAAATCAATTAGGGTCAAACCCTCTTAGCATTTCACCATATCTTAGGTTCAAGTTGTTGAAATGGGATGCAAATTCATTAATTTTGTTGACCATCCTCAACATGAGGTCCATGACTTTCCAAGGCAGAGGAATGAACTGTTTTTTTTCTCTTCTCATGGAATAGATGAAACCAATAGTTGTATTACCTTGATATTTCTATAACAAACATTATGTCTGTAATGTGACATGGAAGGAGAGCAGGTTTTTCCTTGGAGCCAAAAATCCTTATCACACTATAATTCTCCATTTGTTCAAGTGCCCCCTTCCTATCCAAAAACTTGGTTTCCTGGTAAGATATGCGGGGAGAATCCTTTCCTAATAATAAAAATTTGAAAACGGAGACAAAGTCGTTAAAAACCTCATAAAAACAGTGGGAGGCCTTGTTCCTCCACAAGGCCTGGTACCAGAAGGTTACTGGGTCGAATTCCTAGTTTTGGAAACAAACAACAATGCGCTATAGCGAAAACCAAGTAGGATGGCATATACAACTTCTTCTCCTTTTTTAATCTTGACAATTGAGAATAGATTTCAAAGGAAATTAGCTCCCCCCAATAAAAAAATGGCTTATTCCTTGACTGTGAAATAAAAAATATAAAGAACCATGCAGGAAATAGTTGTTGTGGATTCCTATCCCGTTATTCTTGTAAACAACGAGGCAATTTCCTGGAATGTATTTCTAAATGAACTAACCTGCAAGCTTGTGATATCTTCAGAAACTTCCATCGGGTCTTCTAGGAACTCAAGCAAGAGGTCCAACCYATTATTATACTTTCTTAGGAACTACTTGGAGTATTCTCCTTTGAACATCAATGTTGGCTCTGACAATCTTAACATCTGGCAGAAGACATGAGGTGACAAAGAAACAAGAGAGTGGTCCCGTAGTGGAATAATTATTTGGCCTGGAATATATTTATCGACGCACCAAGAGACCAGTTCTTTACAGTCAAAAACATTAGGGACACAACCTGCATGAGCAATTCCATAGGTCCAAATTATTTTGTTCTGGGCGGAAGGGGATGAGTAGTAAGAATATGCCTTAGACCGCTGGAAGTTTTGTTCGTCACACCCGAAGATGTTCACTGTATCTCCACAAAACTGTTGTCGAGTTGGTGCCATAAGTTTATGAGAACATCCATTTGATCTAGACGATGCTTGAAATGAATAGTTGGAGGGGATGATATAAACCTCCTCAAATGTTGGTTGAATGCTTGTGAATGGGAAATCTCCTCGAGCCTTTCTCTCATTAATGACAATATCTATGGGTGTTTCATGATGAGTTGTTAGTAGTAAAGCTTTCTTATTGCATACTTAGAAGTGCGAAGGTGGCGGGTATGACTAAGAGAAATTAAGGATTGGAGGTTTCATGAATGCGCGAACCCGACGATGTGCAAATGACATTCCATGATGTTTGAATTTAACACTCGTAAGAGATAATATAACCCTCCACAAATATTGGTTTAATGCATATTAATGGGAGATATCCTCGAACCTTTCTCTCATCAATGACAATCTATACAACTCCTGCATGATGAGTTGTTAGCATTAAATATTACTAATTGCATATTTAGAAATANTATATATATATATATATATATATATATATATATATATATATATTAATTTTTTTATAAACAATTTTTTATTATAAACAAGTGAGAAGGTGACGAAGATGGGGAAGAGCAAGTAAGGAATGGCCAAGTATGAAAAGTGTTCAAGTGAGCTTCAAAATAGGGTTACAGGGGATACCCAAGAGAGGTGAGTGTTCGATGGTCAAATTGTATGTCTCAGAATTTTTTATGGAAAATGCGTAAAACGAAAGAGGGCATGATGGGGCAGTTCAACGACCGCTTTGTATATTTGCATAATTCCAGGAAAGTGGCTTGGTATGGAATAGGGAAACGATCAGTCAGACTCATTTTCTGAATTAATGATTGAAGGTTTCATGAATGAGCCAACCCGACGACACGCGAACGACATTCCATCATGTTTGAAATTAACACTCGGTAGGGATAATATAACCCTCCGCAAATCTTGGTTTAATGCATATTAATGGGAGATATCCTCAAATACTGGTGTAGCATTAAAGCTTATTATTTGCATACTTAGAAATAAGACCTTATATACATATACATATATAATAATGTTTTTATAAACAATATTTTTTATTATAAATAAGACTCTTATATATATATATAAGTATGAAAAGCGATTGGATGAGATTGAAAGTAGGGTTGCAAGGGATACAGAAGAGAGGTGAGCATTTGACAGTGAAATTATATGTCTATATAATATGTGTGTGTGTGTGTGTGTGTGTGTGTGTGTTTTTATAAACAATTTTTATTATAAACAAGTGTGAAGGTGATGGGGATGGGGAAGACCAAGTAAGGAATGGCCAAGTATGAAAAGCGGTCGAACGAGTTTCAAAATAGGGTTACAGAGGATTCTCAGGAGAGGTGAGGGCCCGACGCTCAAATTGTATGTCTCGGAAATTTTGACTGTAAAAGGCGTAAAATGGAAGAGGGCATGATGGGGTAGTCCAGCGGACAATTTGAATATTTGTGGAATTCCAGGTGTTGTTTGCATGCCACAAAACAATGGAAGGAAAATCTTCAACTCGCCTGTCTAGGAATCCACAATCGAAAAAGTGGCTAAGTATGGAATAGGGAAATGGTTGGTCGGACTCATTTTTGCTAATATATTGAAATTTGTAATAGATATCCCATTACCCGGAAAGATCTTTTCTGCATGTATATCGCAGAATTCCGAGTGTTGTTTGCAGGTCGCGGAACAATGCAAGGGAAATCTTGAACCCGCCTGTCCGAGAACCCGCAAGAGAAAAAGTTGGTAAGTATGAAATAGGGAAACGGTCGGTGGAATTCGTTTTCGCTAATATATTGATATTTGTAATAGTAATAGATGTCCCATTACCTAGTAGGATATTTTCTACATGTTTCTGGACAAGTTGTGTAGGGACAATTACTATGACTGTCTCCTCGAGGCATGGTGAGTTGTTAGCATTAAACCTCAGTTATTGCATACTTGGAAAGAAGTGCGAAGGTGGTGGGCATAGGAAACAATGATTAGGAATTGGATATTTCATGAACCCGCCAACCCGACGATCCGTGAAATAGATTCCAAGAAATGGAGAAGTATGGAAAGCGGATGGACAGGCTTCAAAATGGGGTGACAATAGTTCCACAGGAGACGTGAGGACCCGATGGTCCAATTGTAGATCTTAGAACTTTTGAGTGAAAACTGTGTAACATGGAAGAGGGTACGATGCGAGAGTCCGAATTTAAATTGTATATCGCGGAAGTCACAATGTTGTTTTCAGGTCACGAAACAATGGAAGTGGAATCTAGAGACCGCCTGCCCGAGAATCAGGGATCGGAAAAGTGGCTAGGTTTGGAATGGGGAAGTGGTCGGTCAGAGTCACGATATAAAAGAACAAGTGAAAATGTGAACCCTTGAGTCCACCAACCCGTGCAGTTAGACATTTTTAGAAAAAAACGACTAAGTAACTAGAAAGATAAAGTAGAGGGGAAAGAGAAACGAGAATTTGGTTAAGTATAGAAGAGGGGAAAGAAGGGATAATCTATTCAAATCTGTAATAGATATCCCATTTTCTGGAAAGATATTTTCTGTATGTTTCTGGAGAAGTTGTATACTTATTTCATATACTTGGAAATAAGTGTGAAGGTGGCGGGCATAGGAAACAAGGACTAGGAATTGGAAATTTCCTGAACCTGCCAAGACGACGATCCACGAAAGAGATTCTAAGAAATAGCCAAGTGTGGAAAGCGGTCGAACGAGCTTCAAAATAGGGTGACAAGGGTTCCTGAGGACACGTGAGGCCCCGATGGTCAAATTGTATCTATCAAAACTTTTGATTGAAAAATGTGTAACACGGAAGAGGGGATGATGTGGGAGTCCGCAAGTTAATTTGTATATCGCGGAAGCTGGGGTGCGGTTTGCAGGTCAAGGAACAATGGAAGTGCATTCTAGCTGCTTGGGAACCCGTAAGTGAAATATTAGGTAAGTATGGAATAGGAAAACAGTGGGTGGGACTCGTTTTCGCTAATATATTGATATTTGTAATAGATATCCCATTACCTGGCATGATATTTTCTGAATGTTTCTGGACAAGCTGTGTAGGGATAATTAGTATGACTATCTCCTGAAGGCATGGTGATTTGATAGCATTAAACCTCAGTTATTTCATACTTGGAAAGAAGTACGAAGGTGGCGGTCACAGGAAAAAAATGATTAGGAATTGGAGATTTCGTGAACCAGCCAACCCGACGATCTGTGAAATAGATTCCAAGAAATGGCCATGTATGGAAAGCGGACGCATGGGCTTCAAAATGGGGTGACAATAGTTCCCCAGGAGACGTGAGGACCCGAATGTCAAATTGTAGGTCTTGGAACTTTTGAGTGCAAACTGTGTATCACGGAAGAGGGTATGATGTGGGAGTCCGATAGTAAATTTGTATATCGCGGAATTTCGAGTGTTGTTTGTAGGTCACAGAATAATGGAAGTGCAATCTAGAGCCCGCCTGCCCGGGAATCCACGATCAGAATAGTTGCTAGGTATGGAATGGGAAGCGGTCGGTCGGAGTCAAAATATAAAAGCATGAGTGAAAATGTGAACCCGTGAGTTTGCCAACCCGCGTAGTTAGACATTTTGGGGAAAATGATTAAGTAACCAGAAAGACAAAGTAGAGGGGAAAAAGAAACGGGAATTTGTTTGAGTATAGAAGAGGGAAAATAAGGGCTAATATATTCAAATCTGTAATAGATATCACATTTCCTGGCAAGATATTTTCTGTATGTTTTTTGAGAAGTTGTATACTTATTGCATATACTTGGAAAGAAGTCTGAAGGTGGTGGGCACAAGAAACAACGACTAGGAATTGGAAATTTCCTGAACCTGCCAACTCGACAATCCGCGAAAGAGATTCCAAGAAATGGCCAAGCGTGGAAAGTGCTCAAATGGGCTTCAAAATAGGGTGACAAGGGTTCCTGTAGAGACATGAGGTGCTGATGGTCAAATTGTATGTATCAAAACTTTTGAGTGCAAAATGTGTAACACGAAATAATTTTCGTAAAACCATCATTTTCTAGTCTAATATTTTATCCATTTACTCGTTTTCTATTGTGCTTGTACCATTAAAAAGGGTGTGAGAAAATGCTTTGTTGAAGATTTGTTTTTATTGCAACTTGTGGGGGTAAGTTTCTTCTTGATACATTCTTCCATGACTTTTTCATGTCTAGAAACAATAATGACGATCTTGAATTTTAATATTGTAGTTGATTTCATAGTCCCATTTGACTACATTCACCATAGATCAATTTTTTTTTTATTCACGAAGAAGAAATTTGGTAATTTCATTAATAAAGTAAAAAGTGCTCAAATAGAAGCCACGGGATGGACAACTAATAAAATGTTTCCTTTTGGAGTAAAGGACTCAAGGAAGAGAAAGGGAGATAAGAAATCGTTTTCTCAACAAAGTTGAGATGAAAACAAAATTTCTCGGGTGGGGCCTGTTGATGGGAGAAATTGACCGTCCCTCAACTGGAAGAACGAGTCCGGTCCAGGGTTGTCTAAGTAACCTAAGCCATTTGGTGTAATTCATTATGCGGGTTTAATGGCTCCATTAGCCAATGAAAAATCCTAAAAAAGAAAAACAAACAAAAGAAAGAAATAACTAATTAATTACTAAACACTATATTATATATGTACATATATAATAATATAGCTATTGTAGGTGTATTTAAGTAGAAAATATGCAAATCTCACTTATGTACATCATTTACAAATTGCAAGTTTTAATCGAAACTTACGAAATCAATGTGAAAATGATTTTTTTTGAGAAGTACATAAAGAAAACACACTTGAATATTTTTTGTTTTCTTTTATAAATCTAACTAATCTTGAATTGAATAAACTATGAAACACAGACATGCAGGTAGTCAAAAGTTGAACCAAACATTCTGGTTTCATTAATATGTAAATGAAAAAATTGAGAAACACAAAGGAGCTAACCTATTGTTAGTTTGTGAGATGTATCCAAGCGTCTATATGAGTGAAGAACATCCAACTGCCACGCCCAAGAGAAAAATATGCAATAGACTTTATGACTGTTCTAAATAAATTTAAAACATGTATTGGCATTTGAGGTTTAATGACAGAGGAGGAAACACAAATTGAACCGTGTGATCTTATAATTGCACATAATTACAACAAGATAAATCAAAGTGTAACTTATTGCATTTCATCATTCAACTAAAATTCAAAGATAAACCCTATCATTCGAATTGGAGATATGATCACAGTATTTATATCTGGAGCAACAAATTATAGACGATATTTATAACATAAGTATCCCAAACATAATAGATTATTAAGTCTAAATCTATCAGACCTAGTAATATATCAGGATTGACAAAACATAAATGAAAACATCATTTACAAAAGGCTAAAGCCAAAATGCATATATGCTATTTCATTAAGTATTGGAATCACTCGTCCATCTTCTGCTCCTTGCCAAGATGATTTCATTTACAAAATATAGAGTATTTAAAGAATTTACGAAATCTAAACTTCCTATCTTCTAAGATAGGATCAGATCTCAAAAGATCTAAACATTACAAATATAGAGGGCCTAGAGCCACTCATAATTAAACTATATCTTCAAAATTTATGAAAATCTTCTTTCTATTTACAAAATAAACAAAAGAGATAGCTAATCAACTAAGTCGAGCATGCTCCATCCCATAAGATCAACATCATATATACCTTGTCCTGCAAAAACGAAATGAGAGCAAGTTAAATATTTTATTAACTAACAATTTCTAAATTTTATATGAGAAATGACTTTGCTACATAATCTCTCGATTCTGTAGCCAGTCTTATTATTGGTAATAGAAATCGAAATTGATCCCTTTTGATTATTAAAACAACAAATAAAACATGATTGTAACAAAAATCAATCTTACCATTTAACTAATAACAAAAAAATGGATCACGATATCTCAGAATTTATCACGGCCTTTACACTGTCAACATTTTTTATAACAATATTGCCTGTCCTTTTTACATGCTTCGCTTTTCTTTGTTCATTTTCCTTGAGTTCACGGTTTTCGTTTGCCAACAATTCATTGTGAGTCGTGAGAGATTTGATCTTTGCTTGGAGAATGGGGATATTTGTATAGTACTGCCCTATCCAATGCAAGAAGACTTCGCAATGCACAGTAGGGGTGATCTGTTGAGGAATCGTATAATTGGGTTCCAAAACATCAACGTTTCCTGTTGTCGGCCTTTGACAGAGCTTAATACCTTTAAACCCCTTTCTATCTTTTAGACACGGTGGGAGATTATTAACATAATCGAATGATTGATTAGGATCTGGTTTGGGAAAACTCAGATCTTCCTCTGTTAGAAACCTTTCAATCTCGGAGTCTGAATCCCCATGGATCTCGATCAAATCGATCGAGCTCACATGAGGCTTGGATTTATTACGCAGACTCCTTGAAATGAGTCGACCAGGCCTCTTATTAAGAAACCCTAACATTGCTTGATTTTTTTTTAACTGTTTGCAAGGGTTTTTACTGTCAGATTTTACAGTATGGTTAGGGTAGACAATCGGTTCATGAACAAGAGTTTCTATAAGCTCAGCACTAATACCTTTTTTCCCACATAAAATTTGATCAGGCAATGCCCCTTCACGAGGGTTTTTATCCAAAAACTCTGGCTTGACACTTGAGAAATCAAGAAGTTTTTCTATCATAGGTTTATCCATCACAGGGGTTTCTATAGGATTTACTGTAACAAAACCATTTCGAGCTAAGAACCCATTCCAATCATTGCCCATGGTTTTCAAATGATGAACCGACAGTAACTTAATCAAATCATGGTGAAAGAGGCTAGAATCTAGGTTTTTCTTCTTGTATCTCTTTGACATTTTTTATAGACTCCTTAGCAAGTAAAACAACATGTTTAAATGGAAGCCAATAAAATGCATGAGCAATCGCACATGGTAAAGGAAAACTAGGCCATAACGACCTTCACAGGTAATAAATTGTTTTAAAATAGTTAATAGACTGTGTCATCTAACCTTGAGCAGGGAGACCGGAATACCTTTGTCACAACAGTCAATCTTTTTGGAGGTGATGAAAATACCCCAGGTTACTTCGTCCAATTTTGAATTTTTGAACCACTTTTGACCAGTGAGAGGGAGCCCTGTCGCTTCAGTCAAAAACTCTTCGGTGATCTCCAACTACAAATCACCAACCTTTTCTTTGTATCCATCAAAAGTTAGGGAAAATTCTTTGGCCACTTGCAAGTTATACCCTTGGAACTTCTTAATAAACAAATCCCAACCCTGTCTCTTCAGATCCTCACTCACATCATCATAAAGAAACAATGTTTGAGATCCATTTGGCTCTATTCGGATGGCAGAGGCCATTAAGGGTTTGAACAGACTGTAACAAGGGTGACTTGAACTAACTGTGGGCTTAGGAGGTAGCAATAAGAGAGACAATTCTGAGTTGATAACGTGGAAACAAAACTAGCAACACACGAGCGTGACCATAACATAAGCATAAGGGTTTTAGCCATGAAATTTGGGCGTTTCTGGTAATGAACGTTTTGAGTACAGAGCATAACACAAGACCTTAGCTCTCAATGAGAGGCCTGTCAATTCAACCTGCCAGCTAAAACGAAGTACATGATACGATCCTGATGCATTTAATTCCCACAACATGTAATGGGTATACTTGTTTTGCAAAGGTTAGGAATGGATATGTTTTTACAAACCAAATGCAAATCGATATTTGATATTATAGTTGATTTACATGGGATTCAAATAATAAGCTTACAGTCCAAATGAAAATCAACATGGGTATTACATCGACATTCAAACAAACTCAAAAGGAAAAATCATTCAAGTATTCAATGAGATGTAAGTGGATTGAACCTTTAAAAACGATGCTTGAATATGGATATAATACGAAATTGAGTTTTCATGTCTGATTCATGCTTTCAGTCATGAATCAAGCATGAAAACGCAAGATAAAAATAATACAAGAACAATCAAAGATCTTTTATAGTCCAGTAATCACCCCCAAATAGTGATATTTACAATTATGATGTGTAGGCAGCTACGGAAAATGTCATTTGTCATTCAAAAGAGAAAAAACATGTAGGGTTGCTAACAGGGCCCCAATTGCCGCATCGTGAATTAGTGTTGATATGTTCTCTCTGCATTATGAATAGAATTGAATGTTGGTTTGAAACTGTTTAAAATTCATTTTTATTTCCATAGAAGCCTAATGGGATTGACACAATGCATTGTCATATAATTGTTCAATTCTCCATATTAGATCAAATTACTTGAGCCAATACAATATTCAAGAACTATGAGACTATCAGACCATGCTCATGAGAGGAGGTGTTAAATCTAGAAAAGAAGCAACAACCAAGATTCCAAGGAAAGTTTTTTAATAGTAAATCCATAAAACAAAATACTGGGAAGTGTACATCTATCCATAGAAATTGGACTGAGGTATTTGCACCGAAACATTGAACATATTTGTCATAAATACAAGTATAGGATCCACAAAAAAAAATATGCATACAATTATGTGTTGTTCCTTTAGTGGGACAACATGCAGGACCCATCGAGATGCTCTTCAACTATATACAAAATTCATTACCATGCTTTTTTTTAGGATGTCCTTGTAGCCTTCTCCTCAGAAGTTCAATGTCCACTATCACAATCTCAATATCTTGTGAAAGACCTAAGGTGACAAAGAAACATGAGAGTGGTTCCATAGTGGAATAATTCCTTGGCATGAAGCAGGTGAACAACACTCTTGCTCCTGACGCTGACGACTTGGAGACATTGAAAGGCACCATTGAATTGTACAAATAACATGGAAAATGCCTCGGTGAGAAGTTTTTCGAATCTGCGACCACCACTATGAAGAGAAAGACATCCCACCACATCGCTTCAACGACCCACCACAACAAGACAACAACCCATAATTTTTCAAACGAAGGAGGACATAAGAACCCATCCTCGCAGTAAAATTGATAGTTCTCACAAGCTTCTCATGAGGAAGAAGAAGAAAAACATTGTAGGGCAAGCGGAAGAGCCCAAAACTAAAATTTAGGACACACCAAGAGACCACCTCCTCACAATCGAAGACTTCAAGGACACATCCTGCACGAGAAATTTGAGAGGTCAAATTAATTGGCTTTGGGAGGGAGGGGACCAAGAGACCCCCTACTTATAGGAAACAACTTCAGGGACACATGATGCACGACCAATTCCAGAGGCCCAAATTAGTCCATTATGGGCGGAAGGAGATGAGTATTAGGAATATGCCTTGCACCAGTGGGAGTTTTGGTCCTCATCCCCTAGTATGTTAATTGTCTATCCACAGAACAGGAGAGTGGTCCCGCAATTGAATAATTATTTGGCTTGAAATATATCTTTGGAAGAATCAAGAGACCATTTCCTTATAGTGAAAGACTTCCGCCAAGAATAGACTAATTTGGACCTTTGGAATTCCTAATCTGGTGTTGTAAAGAGGATATTGCGTTCAACGTTGGTTTCTTTTCTGAAACCCCTTCCTTTGGTCTTGTCAAGGCTTCCATCGCAGAGTCGGGAAGTTCCCCCCATTATGGTTGATTTAAATTTGGGTGCATGAGTGGGAACATCGTCTGCATTGCCATCATCCATCGTCGTATCATCGTCCATCAGATCATCTTCTTCCCACTCGAAATCGACCGCATCAACGTCTACGCCAAACATCAATGCAGGCAGGTGGGTTTTCTGAGCAGGCGGGGTTGCCCTGTAATTATTTGTCTTGAAATATATCTCTCGGTGCACCAAGGGAACATCTCATTTTTTTCCCCTGGGCGGAGGGAGATGAGTAGTAAGAATATTCCCTGGAGCACTGGAACTTCTGGTCATCATGCCCGAAGGTGTTTTCTGTATCTGGACATAATTGTTGTTGAACTGTTGCCATAAGTTAACGATAATGTTTGTTTGCTCCAGATGATGTTTGAAATGAACATTCGGAAGGGATAATATAACCCTCCACAAATATTGGTTTAATGCGTATCAATGGCAGATCTCCTTGAGCTTTTCACTGATCAATGACAATCTGCACGGTTCGTGTGTAATGAGTTGTTACCATTAAAGCTTACTAATTGCATATTTAGAAAAAAGTGTGAAGATGGCAGTGACGTCAAAGAGAAATTAAGGATTAGATATTTTGTGAAGGTGCCAACTCGACGACGCGTGAAAGATATTGCATGATTCTTGAAATGAACGTTTGGAAAGGATAACACAACCCTCCACAAATCTTGGTTTAATTGATATTAATGACAAATTTGCTCCAACCTTTCAGACATTAATGACAATCGTAACGGTTAGTGCACGTTGAGCTATTAACATTAAATATTAATAATTTCATATCTATAAAGAAGTGCGAAGGTGGAGGGGATGGAAAAGAGTGATTAATCATTGCACATTTCCTCGACCCACCAACCCGACAAAGAGATTCCAAGAAATGGCCAAGTATGGAAAGAATTCGACCGGGATTCAAAATAGGGGCACAAGTTATACTCAGGAGACATGAGGGGATGATGGTCAAATTGTATGTCTTCGAACTTTTGATTTCAAAATGTGTAACACGGAACAAGGCACAATGACAGATTTCGATGGTCAATTTGTATATCATGGAATTTCGGGTGTTGTTTGTAGATCGTGAAACAATGGAAGTGCAATGTTGAGCAAGCCTGGCCAGGAACCGACGATGGAAATAGTGGCCAAGTATGCAATGGGTAAAAATTTGGTCAGACTCGTGATATAAAAGCATGAGACATACTTGGAATAGGGCATATTTTTTGGAAGATTGGTTGTTATCATTGATGTCAACCCTAGTCATGGGTTTTGGACCGCAAGATTGATGAAAGTATTTGGACATGAAGGACAATGCACATGCAGATACAACACCCATGGATGGATATTATACATCATTTTGTTTCTGGTGGCATTTGGCACGTCACGTGGATCCTCATGGTTGAGGAGAAATGAATTTTTGATGATGGCAAAGTGAATTGAAGAAGGAAGTACATGTAGGCCATGAAGATAATTAAATAAAATAATTACAAAATAAGAAAGTGTCAGGTCAGCCCTAATGTTAAAGGAAGTGACATAAATGGTATAAATACATATCATTATACATTCATTAGATACACAAGTCGAATTTCAGAGGAAATCAGAAGTAAAGAAGGTTGGATTTCAAGGAAGGATGAAGTCTTTTGGTGATGTGTTCTAAGGTGTGTTATTTACAGGTCATCTTACCATTTTTCACTATAACTTTTTTTATAGAATGATTCAGATGGTGAAATTTCTATGGTATTGAGAAGACGTACCAAGTTACCTATGGTAAAAGTTTTAGATCTTGATTCGCTATAATTATGGAGATACACTCTGTAGAAGATAGGGTTTTTTACCAGTCCTGAAGCTAGTCAATAAACATGTGTTTTGGGTAAAACAGTCATAACTTATTCATAGAGAATCAAAATGAAGTGGGATCAATTTCATTGGAAATAGTATGGAATTTGGTTTCTTTTGTTTGAGTTTTAGAATATGATGTTAAATATTGAGCGCGGGGAATTTTGTACAAGTTATCTCTCCTGAATAAACCAAAATTGAACAAGGTCTACCATTCTCTCTATAACTTCATTTTGGGGAGGATTCAAGGAGTGAAACTTGGAGAAGTTTTAGAGAATACATTGAGTAATATTATCTATGGGATCATAGTATTCCAATAATTGAAGAACTTCATAAATTGAAGAAGTCTCAGGAAGAATTATCAGGTTCTATGTGATGGTTGGTTGATGGTGATGATTTAATGTAAAGTTTTATTATCTCTCATATATTCTTGGGTGCAAGGAAGGGGCAAGGATGGAGATTTAAAGTCTCTCTTGATATTGGAGGATTGTATCTTCCTCTTGGAGGTTTATCCCTCCCTTTACATTTGGAACCTGTAGCTACCTTTGGAAGTCATTACTTCCCTTGAACAATAACTATTGATTATTTCTCACATATTGTG
>SNQJ01S0079711.1:1943-35865 GCA_010110895.2 Picea sitchensis
GCATCTGCATCTATTTGACCTTCAAATACGGGAATATCAAAATTAACTTGTACCTTGAAAGGTGAGGTGCCTCCAAAGTGGCTACTTGATGAAGATGCGCCTGATGTTATTAGTAGGTGTTGAAGGATGTGGGAAAAATTCTCCATCATTTCGTCCCTCTGTCGCGTGAGAGCTTGCTCAAGAAACAGACTGATAGGATCGTCTACTCCATCATTTTTCTTTTCTTCTGCCATTGAGGGTTTCTTGGGTGTGCGAGAGTGATTGTCTTCAAGAGAGACAAGATCGATACCCAACTTGCTATACTCGGACCTCGTCGGGGACATGCACTGAAAAAAAAAAAAGATCAAGAGCAGCCTGCTCTGATACCACTGATCCAGATTATTTTTGGCACGAAATGAGAGCGGAGATATAATAAAGAAATGCACTCAGATATTGTAGATATTCAATAATATAACATAATTGTATCAGAGATGCAACCATAAACACAGATATACAGTAATACACGATTTCTATTAATCAAATAAATGTACAGAGATTGTAAAAATACAGAGTGAAAGACTCACTAGAATGGTGGCAGCTTATCTCTGAGAAGTGATGTGACGGCTACTCGCATTCGCAAGAAGATGATTACAATGAGGCTCGGAAGGCCTTTTTACAATAGACAGGAATTCCAAAATTCCTAGACATCCAAAAACCTAACCCTAGAAGATGAAGCGCCAAAAGTCATGTGGGCCCTGTTTGGGTAAGTTAGTACATCAACTTCCCGGGGTCGTAACTTTTGCATACGATCTCCGTTTTAGGCGTGTGATAGCTCATTGGAAAGGTATCATCGAGGAGATTCATTTTGGGGGCTCAATCATGCCTTTGGATATCATTGAGAACCTATATCTATAAAAACCTTCATTTAGGCCCTCAAAATGGCTCCGGAAGTTAAAACCTACTAAAAATAGTAAATTGCCAAAATTGCCAGAAACATGTTTTGGGCCAGTTGGAAAAGGTGGGTGGCCACCGATATCCACCTAGATCAATGCTAGAAATGGTAGAATAACAGTAATATAGCTAGCATAATCTCCACAATAACACATAAATGATATAAGAACAACCACAGAAATAACACTTTGATTCATAAAGGAATGTTCACAGGTCTCTTCAAGGGGGAAACCTCCAGTCGAGCAACGCTCTATTACAATAATATCCAAGCTATGGTTTTGATACCCTCAACCCTTATTTATACTAAATATGTCTATCAAGAGAAGCATCTAGAGGAAGATCCTTCTAGAAGCGGAAGTTTCTATTAGATCTTCTTACATCCACTTTATTGGTGGTTGTAGTGTGCCTGGAGATTTGACTGTTTCTCCCTTGTGGCATTGACACACCTCACATTCAGTGAAAAAATTACGGATGTCATGTTTCATACCATCCCAGAAAAAGGAAGGCTTGACCCTATCATAGGTTTTGGTGAACCCTAAGTGTCTCGTTGTGGGTGTAGCATGAATCTCAGAGAGTACTATGGATTTAAGCTTGGATTGTTTACTTAAATACAAACGACCTTTGTATCGAATCTCATCCTGGAGCTAAGAGTGCCCTCGGGGAGCCGGAGCATTGGTCTGCAATTTCTGGATCAGATGTGAACTTTTGGGATCTTGTAGCCATTCCTGGTGCACAGCTTGGAGCCAATCAGGTATAATGAAGGAAAGAGAAAAAAGGTATCCTTCTTCTTCATATTTTCGGGACAGTGCATCTTCCACTACATTGTATTTTCCCTTCTTGTAAATGATCTCATAATCATATCCAAAGATCTTAGTCACCCATTTTTATTTCTTAGGGAAGGAAATGCGTTGTTCCAGAAAGTACTTGAGGCTTTGATGGTCGGTCTTAATTTGGAAGCATTGCCCCAAGAGATAAGGATGCCAAAGATTCCCAGATTCCTTTGCCCAGATTCCTTTCAGACAATTGTTTGCTGGTGAAGGCCAAAGTTTGACCCTCTTGCATAAGGACAACACCAATTCCTTTCCCTGATGCATCACATTCCAACAAAAAGGTCTTTGTGAAATCAAGAAGGGCCAGAAAGGGAGTGGTGCACATGGTTGTCTTCAAGGTTTGGAAAGCTTGAGCAGCTGCTGGAGTCCAAGTGAAAGAGTTCTTTTTAAGGAGAGCAATGAGAGGTGTTGTAATCTTTCCGTAGTTCTTAACAATCTTGCAATAATACCCTATTAAGCCCAGAAATCCACACAAGCTTTTGAGAGTCTTTGGGTGCGGCCAGTCTTGCATAGCTTCAATCTTTTTCGGATCCACCCTAACGCCATCCTTGCCAACCAGATGAACCAAGTATTCTACTTCTGAGGCACCAAAAGAATATTTAGATTGTTTTAGGAAATGTTAGTGCTGAGAGAGTAGATGGAGAACTTGATCCACATGAGTATGATGGTCTGTCCACATTTTTCTATAGATGAGGATATCATCAAAGAAAACTAAGACAAAATGACGGAGAAAGGGACAGAAGACATGGTTCATGAGGCTTTGGAAGGTGGAGGGGGCATTGCACAAGACAAAGGGCATGACCAAAAAATCATAGCGTCCCTCATGAGTTCGAAAGGCTTTCTTGGGAATGTCTGCCTCTTTCATACGTATCTGGTGGCATCCTGAGTGAAGATCAAGTTTAGTAAAGAATTGGGTGCCACTCAATTCATCCAGGAGATCACCAATGACAGGAATGGGGAATTTGTCTTTAATGGTCAGTTTGTTGAGGGCATGGAAGTCAGGACACATTCTCCAAGAACCTTCTTTCTTAAGGACCATGACTACAGGAGAAGAGTAAGAGCTCGTACTAGGGTAGATAATGCTTGCATTAAGGAGTTCCTGGACCATTTTCTCAATTTCATTTTTTTGTGAAAAGGGGTGGTGATATGGACGGATATTGGGAGGAAGGATTCCGGGTATAAGGGGAATGGAATGATCATGAAAACCGCAGGTAGGACGGATTCCTTGGGGAGTGGAAAATACCATTTGATGTTTAGAAAGGAGGGCTTGGAGGTCTTGCGGCACCGGGGGTGTCTCTGTTTCTTGTATGGCATGGAGTTGGGCAATGACACTAGAATGACCTTTCTTGAGCAGATTTTCCATTCGATGGGAACTAATGACCTCAGGTGAACTAGCCATGATGCCTTGGAATTTATATTGGTGGCCTTCCTGGTCGAATTGCATGGTTAATGCCTTAAAATCCATGAGAATGGGACCCAAAGTTCTTAGCCAGTCTACACCCAACACAATGTCACAACCACCCATGTTGATAGAAAACATATGGGATTTTAGGTGGTAGTCACCGATTTGGACATGCACATTTTCACAGTGCCCTCCACATTTCATGGAACCACCATTGGCAATCATGATTTGGAAATTTTTGACAGCATGGATGTAGCAATGAATTTCGTGGGCAATGCGGCGATGAATAAAATTATGGGTGCTTCCACTATCAACTAGAATGATGACCTTCTAATGCTTGATGTAACCGATTAACTTGAGGGTTTGGGGAGCGGAGAAGCCAGTGAGAGCATTGAGGGAAATGATGGGTTTGACTTCGGGAGGGTCTGAGGGAGGGGTTATGTTAGTGATTTCAGGTGACTCAAACACAAGGGGAGTTTCAACATCCTCTTCTGAAATATCCTCAGAGATGGTCATAAAGAGATTTTGTTCCTTACACTTGTGGTCCAGGAAATATTTTTCATCACAATTATAACAAAGGCCTTTGAGTTGGCGTTCAACCATTTCAACCCTAGTCAATTTTTGGATCTTTAATGGGGCGGATGGAGTAGTGGGAGTTACGGGTTTAGGGAGAGGGATAAAGGAGGGTTTTCTGTTTTGAGAGGATACAACCTGTTTTCCTTCTTTATCTCCTTTAGTAGCCTCCACCCAAGTCGAGAGCCGATCCATGAGGACATGGGCCCGAATCTCCTCCTTGAGGCCACTAATAAAACACTCTCAAAAGAAAGCATCAGTCATGCCCTCTGTTCGAAAAGCCAGGTGCTCAAAGGAAGCTATGAAGTATTCTATTGTTCCTAATTGTTTCAACTTTGTCAAACGACCCAAATGGTTGTTGTCCATGTCAAAGCGTTCATAAAGCTCAGTCACAAATTGGGTTCAAAAAATATTCCCTTGATGGGAAATTTTTCTCCATTGCCACCATTGCCAACGTTCTTGATCTAGATGGAGAACTCCATACTGGAGTTTGGCCAAGTCATTTGTAATGTCGTATAAAGAGAAATAATGTTCCATTTGGGTTACCCAACTAGTGGGGTCCAAGCCATCAAATTTGGTCACATCCACTTGTGGAAGGCATATGTCATGTTGAAAGTGATGGGATTGAAAGGTATGGGAATGGCAGGAATTTTCACCTTCAGTCTTTGGAGGTGCTTCAGAGAAATGGTCATCTGTAGGGATCTTCAGTTTGGTTCAGAGTGATGCAAAGACAGATTCAAGATGGGTGGTCAGTTCTTGTTTTACTTCCTCCATTGAGGACTGTATGGTTGTATTTATGGTAGCATTGATGAATGAATCGATGGAGGCAACAATAGCACTGAGTTGTTTCACTTCTTTTTGGGTTTCAAGGAAACCAGATTGCAAGGTGTTGAAGCTACCTTCCAAGTCTTGGCTACGTGTATGGGCCATGAGGATGGGTGAACTGAAAAGGGGTGGGCGGGGTCAAAATATTTGGCGGGGTCAAAATATTTGCTGAAAAATGATATGGATGAATGTGATGAGGGAGAATAGATGAATCCAGTGGAATATGTCTCAAATAATGGTGAAAAAAATTCCAGAATTTTTTTTTTTTACACTTGCGGAGTTATACTCTGGTCTGAAGAATACTGTATTGATGAAATCCCCAAATGCTTAACCAAAAATAAATGTGTATTTAATTGGCAACCCGAACACATTTGCGTGGAAATAGATCTTGTCTGTTTTAATTTTGTTTATGTTTCTATCCCCAAAGGGTTAGGTATTCAAGGGTTCTATAGACAAGGGTTTTCCCTGTGCTATAGCTCTTTGATATATGTGCAGGGTCCAACAATAGTACTCAGCCCAATATCTCAGGGCACTAACTAAGGAGGATAGATCGTACCCTTAGCCGTACTACCCAACTACCCAGGTACTAGAGAGTATCTTCCCGAGTTTTGTTCTTGGTGACACTATAGCAGTCCGACAGTCGATAGGTTTATCTAAAGAGGGCTTTAGGAAATCTATGTTGATCCGTACATAGGTGTTGTCTGATGCGCTACCACTCGAAGGGGTACCAACAAGGGTTACAAGGGTGGCCAACATATGTGCGCTTAAGAACCACTTGTATTTCCTACGTGTATGAATCCCTCAACCGTGGGTTTATTCACGTAATGACAGATCTCTGTGGCTTAAAGACGCTGAAATACGTCTCTACCCTGAAAAAAAAATTCCCACAAATTTTGCCAAGGAAAGTGCTATGATACCACTTGCAAGATACCAGATATAATAAATATGCAGAACGGAAATAAAATGCTAGAAATGGCAGAATAACAATAATATAACCAGCATAATCTCTAGAATAACAAAAAATGATATAAGAACAACCACATAAATAACAGTTTGATTCAAAAAGCAATGTTCACAGGCCTCTTCGAGGGGGAAACCTCCAGTCAAGCAACGCTCTATTACAATAATCTCCAAGCTAGGGTTTTCATACCCTCGACCCTTATTTATACTAAATATGTTTATCAAGAGAAGCATCTAGAGGAAGATCCTTCTAGAAGCAGACGCTTCTATTAGGTCTTCTTACATCTGCTTTATTCAATTTTATTGAAAGGCCTTATTAATATTGACCTTTGTTACATCCAAATATATTGATCTACCTATGTGCGGGTCAGGACCCTAACACAACCAGAAGCTATGATACCAATATGTAATGTACCCAACCACCACCGGGCCGAGCACGCTAATTTCAAAAAGTTTGTTCGAAACTTATTTTGAATTTATGATACCATTTAAATTATTAAAGAAGCATAAAATAAACATGATAACAAAACATGCAATAAAAAATATTCATGCTACAGTATAAAGAATGTTTAAACATGCCATGCATAGCAATAACCAACAATCAAGAACATCAAATATACACATCTCCAAGATATTAATTAATACATAGTGGAAATAAATATACAACATAAAAAAAAATGAAAGAGAGAACTTATCTTTAACAAAATGGTTCACCAACTTGATGTAAAACAAGGACGTTCCACCCAACCATAGAAACTATTGTTCCAAGTCTCAACAACAAGTCACCACCAATCCACGACTATGAATCCACAAGGACAATTCCAGGGTGTCACTCAAATTCCCAAACTGGTCAACACTCAAGTTCTCATAGGTTTCTCAACACACAACAATCCAAAGTACACTAGCTATCTTCTCTCCTAGCCTACACAACCCAAGAGAATGGACCCCCTTATCTGCCATAGAGTCCCTTAGGATGTCCACCTCCTTCTAGGGATCTAATGCATATGGTCAAGAATATCCATGTTGGGACTCTCAGTACTTACAATTATGAATAAATTCTTGTTGTAACGTCCCCGACCATCCATGTTCAGGCCATGCTACACAAGAGAGAACTCTTTCACTCTCAGTGGAACATACTATAACATATCCAACATCCAACTGAGTTATGCCACATAATTTTTTGAATTGCATGCATTTAAAACATATACACACAGAACTCTTGCGGAAATTCATATATAAAACATAAACAAAAAGATACAATCTATAAATGCAAGGATTCATACTGAAATAATCATAAACATAAACATGCATCATATATAGGAAATACCCATAAATATAAAGACAGTTATAACTGCACATAGGATAAACCCATCAAAACAAACATGTAAATAATAATGCAACATGTAAAATTATTACACAGTTGACACTTATCTTTGTAATAATATCACCAAATGCGTGCAGAGCTTCCACGAACCTCCCAGCCATAGACCACACTGCTCATCACTCTCAACAGTGGGTCACCCATGAGCTGGGACTAAACTCCACCTAGTTAAAGGGATTTCTAACCAGGCTAATGGCTCATAGACAACATGAATGACTCCATCACAGGTGCCAAATCAAACTAACAACCTACAGTCCCTCATTCCCCAGATGCATGTCCCACCCTAGGAAGTGTACCCCTCCTCTCTTCAATAGTCCTTCGGATGCCCCACTTCCTTTTTGGGCTTCAGGAATAGGCCAGATAGGAAGTCTCAGAGACCTGTAGTTGCAGTTTAGCACCTTCAGGAAATCAACTCCCAACAATTCTCTCACCCAGAGAGAATGCTCACGGGACTGAAAACCCACTTCTTCAATATCCTACGGGCCTGAAAACCCGCCTCTTCAATATCCCACAAGCCTGACAACCCTCTTCTTCAGTCCAGCTCCCAAGCTAACCAGCTATGCAAATAGGTATGTCTATGTATACAGGTTCAAATACAATGACATGAAAGTATGGAGAATAGTTGACTACATGAGTGAAATGAAGGTATGGAGGATACCTGACTATGCGAGTGAGTTCTCATGGCATGGCTGAATGATGGAAGAGATGATGGAAGAATGGATGAATCCCCCCAAAATGAACTAAGCTGAAACAATAAGTATGCATGTCCCCAACTTGACACTTGTCATGTTGGGAGCTACTTTGGCCCACTTGTCCCCACTTTAGAACTTAGGATAAAATAATTATCCATACTTTATAGTTTAAGAAATATTAATATAATATTCCTTTTTGGCTTAAGCTCCCTAGCTTATCCCTTTTCATTAACTTTTAACCCCCACCCTTTCCCTAACTAGTGGATTTTAGTCCCCCATCTCTTTTACTGGTCGGTCTGTGTGCAACGATGTATTTTATATTAATCATGAGACATATACAAAAATAGGCACACTGGCCTTCAACATCTAGGCTCTCTAGCCTAATCAAAACATAAGCATCCTTGCTTATAATAACTAGCTCACCAGCCTATAAAAAAAAACATATACAAAAAGGCGTGTTGTCCTCAATATCAACGCACACTTAAGATGCGCGTGCTAACCTGGAATGTGCCCATTTCATCATTTTACCACGCAATACATGTGCACACTACACCATGGAAGATGCCTTCCAAAAATATATAAAAAAAACTCATCAACTTAAGTACATTATTACATTTACAGTTGGGTTCGACCTAGGGATCTTACAATCCCCTCCCCTTATTTATGCACTGTCCTCAGTGCATTATATACCATGTACCATTCCAATTCTCTAAAATTTCCAAGATTTAGCTATTGAAATCTTGTTATCCATCCAGTGCTCTACTTCCCACCACCAACTCCGGTAGTCATACTACAACTGGAGGTCAATTTCTCTATTCCATAGAGCTTCCTCAGGAATAGTTCATCTCATTGTTCCTTATTACATTCTTAAATAAAACCTCATTGAAGTAGCAACTGGATGTAGATCCATGACATTCCAACCAGCCTTATATATCACTGCTGATAAAATATCCCCAATGTACCACCCCGAGCATGGGCTATGACTCCATTAGGGAAATGGCTTCCTAGGATAACAACGACCCTCAATCAATATCAACATAGTCTAGGCCAAGGCACAAAACCTCAACAACACTCCAACCAACGGTCTCTCTTCCTCACATGCCTGCACAATGCAAGGTAGTATGCACCTTCACTGTCCAACAATTCATCGACTGGTAAACTTCCCTTCCAGGGATCCAACACAGGCCGGACAGGAAGTCTCAGAGCACCGTGGCTCCAGGAGTTCCAACTTTAATCATTATCATCTCATCTGCATCATAAACATGCATTTATCATGAGAGAGAATTACAAAAAATTCCATTTTAGAAATCAAATTAATTTCATAATGAATTTGACTTTTCCCATAATATGAAATTCGATATCATAAATTTTTATTTATTTTTCATTGTTGTTGCAATAACATAATGTAGTTTTTCTTATATTTTTCAGCAAGCACCATGCTAAATACCATTTTCCTGCAATGGTTATATATTTCATACAATCCAAAAGATTGTCAGTATTTTTTGTACATCATAATTCAACATGTACATCATCTTATGCAATGATATTATAATTGCCTGTACCTAGCAATTCAATCACAATTACCAAAACAATTTATTATATAGAGTAACTCATCATTCTATGCATATGCTTTCTCATAATTAATAGCAGTAAGTTCATTATTTCAATTTTCTGAACCTAAAATTTTCTGTAGTCACTATTCCTGTGACTACCTGACTTGAAACTTTCCTATTGCAATGTCTAAGAGCTCCTGAAATGTTCTCAACTCCATGAGTTAGTAACATTTCAGCCATTGACATAATTAATTCCATTAAAGAACACATATACATGAAATCACAAAAATTCATTTAAATATATAATTCCATCATGTATGAGTGAAACTCTGCCACTTACTAGGCATGAGTGCCACTCTCAATGCTTATTTATTCAATGCACCTTTGCATTGATTTTAAGAATGATCTTTATCTAAGTCATGTATCTCACCATCCATAATTTGGAAATATGGCCAATCTCTTGACACATCTCCACACACTTCCCATTGTCTTCAAAATTACTTGGATGCCTTCCTTTTCGACCTGAACACTACACCAAGAATACAATTCTGTAGTGTTTATTAGTGTTAGAAAAAAGGTTGCAGACCAAGTTTTATTTAAAAGTAGGAATCTCATCGAGTATTTGTGTGGAACATAACCTTTCTACAACCATACCTTGCCATATCCAACCATGCCATGGTCTCATACATGACTAGCTTTCTTAGCATCATTCCTATAACAAGTTCTTATCTTTCATTTTCTTGGGTTATTGTCTCATAACCACTTTAATCATGACATGCTACTATGTCAATGTGTGCATTCCAAAGATAAAATATTTAATAACTATAACAAGACTCTAGCCCTTACCACACCTAGTGGTAACTTAATCTTGTCAATGCACTTAAACAATACCATACATTGTATTATAAAATTCAATTTGGGGAAATTATTACCTAGATTTCCCTTTGGAAATTATGCAACATAATTTCAAAAGAGAAATACTTACCTGCATGGATGCCATTAAACGAATTTAATGCTACCTGATTAGCTGATGACAGTAGAAGTTCTTATGCCTCTTTATCAGCCTTATAGTAAACATTCCAACCTTTTGTTGCTTCCTTCCATATGCAGCCACATTATCAACAACACTTGCAAACATGCAAGCATTCTTACTTTATGGTTGTCCCAACAAGCCATAAAATACTTGTTGCTACATAAATTTCAACAACTTTTTTCTCCCCGCACCACCTTTCCTTGTTTATCCCAAAAGTCTTCCATTCTTCCAGATTCCTGAATCTTCCTGTGCTCTTCACTGTAACCACTATGCATGATTATTTCTAATATGAGCACTTTCTAGCCAAATCACTCTTGGATTCCTTTGCTTTTCCAACGAAATACTAAAATGATATTACCTTCATATTTTATTTACTTCTTGGATCCATCTATCCCTACTCATACTTGGATGAATTGTAATTCCAATCATGTTGGCTTATAGACTTTGGATCTTCAACATCCATTTAATTTCCAGACTAAACTATTTCAACTCTTTCCTAGCTGAATACTTTAGTATTTGAGTTTTCTTTCATTATTCTCTTCCCCTTGCCAACTAGCCTCAAACTTGTCTTGCATAGCCAATCTCTGAGAATAATGTAAGGATGCACATATGCCTCCTTCTCTAGCTGCATAGGATTAATTAAAAGTAGAAGTAATTAAAAGAACTTAATACTACTTTTAATTTACCAACATAATTTCAAGGGATACTTCCACCCCCTAGGAATATCACTCATGGCTCTATGGAATTGGAGATGGATTCTTCTCAGGCCCATCTCTTTTGCATTCAAAACCATGCATAGAACCATTTTATTATTTATGGTTCCTTATTGGCTCTCTACAGAAATTCATTTCACTTTTAAGTCTTTCTTGGATTTGACATCTCCATGCTATTGTGGAAATATCTTCAATACCTTTGGAATGCATCAACAATCCTATATTATTCTTGTTTTCCCTCTTGGATTGTTTTCATGCATTCCCATTTGCTTGATATATATCCCATGAATTCTTCTTCCATTATCCTAGAATGTTCATGGACTTGCAACTACATATTATGCTGGTATTAATTTTCAACATTCCACTATTATTTGGATCCCTCTGATCCAACTCCTACATGACCCAATTATATTTCCAGTCATGTTTTCTGAGTAACCTTTGATAGTTAACACCAACATCCTTCTTGAGGTACTTGATTTATCCCTTCCTTATCTGATCATATCAGCATTGGGATTTTCTTGTTGGATATTACTTTCCCATGTCTTGACCAATCTAATTGAAACCTGCCTTACACAATCCACTTCTATCATGCCATATTGATGCCCTTCATACCATGCTTCCATTGCACACTCTGATAACCATAAGGGAGGTATTACTCTATAATTTCATAGCTAATCCCTAGATATGATGCACTCTTTATCCGTTTATGCATTAAGCCTCTTCCTTTATCTGATTATTATCATTTTGATAGTCAATTCCTTTTATACTAGATCAAACTCCAATGCATTGCTTAATTTGTATATTGGTCTCTTTGGAAGTGTTCACTAATTAATTCACTGCATGATCTATTCCTCTACCCATATTCCATTGAATACTTGACTAACATGAGAGGAATTCCTGTTGTGGCTTCCCAAGACTTTATGGTTGCACTCTTGTTCATACCTTGACATTTTGGGGTCTTGGAATTTGATCATCTTATGAAATCTTTTTTTCATAGCACTCTTTCTATGAGTACCTCAGATTATTTTTTTAACCAAATTTTCCACCTTCTCACCTGTTAAGAACTAAAAGTTTTGGACTCTGTAAAAAATGTGTAGCCAACTAAATTTTTTATGCTAAATAATTTAACAAATTTAAGAAATTATGTACAATTTTGTTCCAATAATGCATCAAAAGTATTCTTCTAATATCTTGTGAAAATTACTACCCAAATAAATTTTATGGGTGGGTAATTAGAATCCTTTATCCAATACCTTTCAAATGATTTCTCCCATGCTCAATTCCGAGCCTTGAGCAGAAAGTTATGGCTATTAGAAATTTTCCCATTAATTTTTCTGTTCATACTTCAGCTTGGCGCAACTCTGCATTGTAATTAAGCATTTTTGCACCTACTCCATTGGATTTTTTTTTTCATAGGAGATAAATTGAGTTTCCTCATATACATCTTATGGACACTTTTTCCAAGTTTCACCTCTTTCTGGGTTCTGGGATGCTAGTTACAACCTGATGAAATTCTAGGCCAATTTGTGTTTTTGGTCTGGAATGCTACAGGTGCCTTATTTTCCATATTAAACAATTTTAACATGCCTAGAAATTTAATTCAGATCTTGGAATGTATTCTATGGCTCAATATATTTCTATAGACTACTCCTACACCTCAATCTGATCTTAAAGTATAAAGTTATGGCTCTTTGAAGTTAGATGGGTCTTACATTTTACTCTCCATTGTTTAAGCTATAACTTTCTCATAAAGGCTCTGTTTGACGAACGATTTACACCGTTAGAAATCTCTCTTCGAACTCTTTTATTTGAGCTATAGAGAAAAAGTGTACATTTTTTACTTGTGGATTTTTATTAGGTAAAAACGTTGTTAAGGCCCTCAAAAACGCGCTGCAAAAAGATGACGTTCAAATCATATAAAATATTGCAGAAAAATCATTATTTTTTTGTTGTTGTTCACCCTTCAAACATTTTTGTTCACACAAATTTCGACCTATAACCCATATTTACCATGCACAACAACAACACAAGGTAAATCGTGCTTCACAAACTTTAAAACCATTGTGTATCACTTTTCTGTTGCGCCAATAAGTTGCACGCACTACTTTTGTGTTGCACGCCAATATCCATTGGACACAATTTTGGTTCTTGAACTATTACCTGTTGCGCACTATTTTTGTATCACACATTGATATTCCACACACATTTCACTCTATGTACTACACCATTCCATATTTTAGTACACCCCCACCGTGCACCAGTACTCTGTGCACATCATACTGACTGTCGTGTGATAACATATACCCACATTGCGCATGCACCAACCAAACTCTTCTACACTCTGCCAAAACTGCGCACACCACACATTCCATTATCATGTGTGTGAACACCACGTGCACCCTAGTATGCGTATGTACACTATGCAATACTAAATTTAGCATGCGCACCCACACAACAACATTTCTCAATGCGGTGATGAAATTTAGTGCACACACCCGTACACCAACATTTTTCCACACGGTACCAAATTTTTATTGCGCGCACTCGCACATGAACATTTTTCCATGTAGTGATGAATTTTACCCATCACAAGCTTTTAACTGCGTCTCATGCATTTTTGTGCACCCAACTGTGCACATTCACCTTTATGGGCATCAATTCCTCATGAATTCCGCTGCAGAAATTGGGGTTTTTTCCTAACTTTTTCTCCAATTTACCATAGACATTTTGCAACCATGAAATTCATTCAATTTCACCCTGATAACACCAATTCAACCTTTGCAACAACAAATCATTGTGGGTTGACATTTCTGGAACACATTTTTCCCAAAATCAATTCACGAATTGAGAATTTTATTTACTAATCTCGTTCCATCTGTCATGGCTTCACTGTAAATTCAAATTCAACTAATTCCAGGTTGGAATTTGATAGAATGGCCATTAAATCCATAATATCTCACCTCTTGTCCGAATTTCTTCATTTTCTCTTGAATTTAACAACACAAATTGGGGCTTTTCCCAATTCCACGTCATTGCTTCCAAAATTTACCATGGACGCTTTGTGACTTGAAATTTCACCACTTCGAAATCAATTCTTTGTGAAATTTCATTTCAACTCAACTTGTTTGGCCCATCCAGGCTCAGTGTTAAAAACTGAAGCTCTGATACCATATTGTAACATCCTCGACCACCCATGTTCGGGCCACACTACATGAGAGAGTGCTCTTGTACTCTAAGCGGAACATACTGTAACATACCCAACATCCAACTTAGCTATGGCACATAAATTTTTTGAACTTCATGCATTTAAAAAATATACACACAAAACTTTTGCGGAAATTCATATATAAAACGTAAACAAAAAAATACAATCTGTAAATGCATTTATTCATACTAAAATAACCATAAACATAAACATGCAGCATATACAGGAAATACCCATAAATATAAAGATAGTTATAAATGCACATAAGATAAACCCATAAAAACAAACACGTAAATAATAATGCAGCATGTAAAATTATCACACATTTGACACTTATATTTGTAAGAATATCACCAACTGTGTGCAGACCTTCCACGAACCTCCCAGCCATAGACTACACTGCTCATCACTCTCAGCAGTGGGTCACCCTCGAGTTGGGACTAAACTCCACCCAGGTAAAGGGATTCCTAACCAGGCTAATGGGTCATAGACAATAAGAATGACTTTGTCACGGGTGCCAACTCAAACTAACAACCTACATCCCCTCATTCCCCACATGCCTATCCCACCCTAGTAAGTGTGGCCCTTCTCTACTCAACAATCCTTTGACTGCCCCACTTCCTTTCAGGACTTCAGCAACAGGTCGTACAGGAAGTCTTAGATCTCTGTAGCTGCAGTTTATCACCTTCAGGAAATAAACTCCCAACAATTCTCTCACCCAGAGAGAAGGCTCATGGGCTTGACAAACCACCTCTTAAATATACCATGGGCCCAACAACCCGCTTCTTCAATTTTCCACAGGCCTGACAACCTGCTTCTTCAGACCATATCCCAAGCTAACCAGCTACCCAAATAGGTATGGCTATGGATATAGGTTCAAATACAATGACACGAAAGTATGGAGAATAGTTGATTGCATGAGTGAAATGAAGGTATGGAGGATAACTACTACATGAGTGAGTGCTCATGGAATGGATGAATGATGGAAGAGATGATGGAAGAATGGATGAATCCCCCCAAAATGAACTAATTCCAAACAATAAGTATGCATGTCCCCAACTTGACACTTGTCATGTTGGGAGCTACTTTGGCCCACTTGTCCCCACTTTAGAACTTAGGATAAAATAATTATCCATACTTTATATTTTAATAAATATTAATATAATATTCCTTTTTGGCTTAAGCTCCCTAGCTTATCCCTTTTCCTTATCTTTTATCCCCTGCCCTTTCCCTAACTAGTGGAGTTTAGTCCCCCATCTCTTTTATCATGGTCGGTCTGCGTGCAACAATGTATTTTATATTAATCATGAGACATATACAAAAATAGGCGCACTGGCCTTGAACAGAAGCATCCTATCTTATAATAACTATCTCACCGGCCTATAAATATATATATATATATATATATATATATATATATATACACACACACACACACACAAAAAGACTCCTTGGCCTCAATATTGCGTGCACTTAAGATGTTGCGCGCACTAACCTGGAATGTGCGCATTTCATCATTTTATTATGTAGTACATGTACTCACTACACCATGGAAGATGCCTGCCAAAAATATATAAAACAACTCACCAGCTTAAGTGCATTATTAAATTTACAGTTGAGTTTGACCTAGGGATATTACACTTGCCAAACAGTCCCTCAAGATGTCCACCTCCTTCCAGGGATCTAATGCATCTGGTCAAGAATCTCCATGTTGGGACTCTCAGGACTCATAACTGTGAATAAATTATGGTACATGACAATGCATCTCCGACATGCATGCATTAATTCATGGCTGTAATACAACAACAATCACTACATCCAACCAACAATGGCTTATGTTCCAATAATTCATTTTTCCTTTCCCAACCAAGACCAAGGATGAATGAGAAACAATGAATGAAAGTGTGAAACAATGTATAGAGAAGAACCCCCAAACAACCCACAAGATGGGTTTATTGATTTACTTGGGAATCAAGAACCACATGGCCTTCCCCAAAGAAGCTCATGTAACCACTTCTCTCAATTAAATAAATTTTGGGTAAATAAAATATGATAAAATGACTTATCCCCTTAATCCCCCTTTCTCGTAGAATCATATCCCTCTATAAAGATTTTCCTTGTTTGTCTTGTAGCCAGAGATGTATTTTATTATTAATAATGATCATAGAATTACATTTCCTAGGAACAATGGGCTCTTTAATTGTTTGGGCACTCTGGCCTTTTATCAAATAAACAAAATACATTATTTCATATGTGGACTCAGAACTAGGGTATTACAAAGGAAGTATTTAATAGATGTATAAGGTATGACATTTCTCTCAATCCTAAGAAATGGTTTTTGTTGCACATGGTGTTGGCATTGAAGTCAAAGGAGATCAATATGCTCAATATTGGACATAATGTTATGAATTTGACACTGATTTCAAAGAGGTAATGTGATGTTGGTATTGGAATTGATGCAAAGAGATCAATATTATGGTCATCATCATCAAAATTTTGAATATGATATTGTCAAATGCATGCATTGTCTAAACAATGATTATTTATGGATACTAAATTTGTCTTATCTAAATGCAAAGGGGAAAGATCAAAATCTTGTGCTAAATAAAATGTGTAAAAGGGTCTAGTATGAGAGTGTCTATTAGACATCTCTGAATTTGAATTGGATAACTTCGACTTACATTTCCTTCGAATTATTCTTGGATAAAATTCAACTTGTATTTCCTCCGACTTCGTCTTGGATAACGTCGACTTTCCTTTCCTCCGAATTCATTTTGGATAACTTCGACTTGCATTGCCCATGACTTTGACTTGGATAACTTTGAATTGCATTATTTTCAACTTCAACTTGGATAACTTTGACTTGCATTAATTTCGACTTCAACTTGGATAACTTCGACTTGAATTTATTGACACTTGGTCGACTTAATTTTCCTCGAACCGACTTGCATTTTGGCCAACTCATTTTTTCCCATTTTGACTTCCAGGTGGTCGACTCGATTTTCCGACTTGACATGTGGCTTGAGTGGTTGAGAATTTCCTGTCATATAAATAGCCAGAGTTATAATTATTTTAAATAAATAATTCCATGTTGGTGAGACAGATAGACTATAAGCCTCTGTTGGCACAGGGGCAGACCCAATGTTCAATGCTTCAACAATGCACCAACAAAACCCTAACTACTGACCCTTTTGGAAACACCTGCAAAGCATATGAAGTATCACCCGAGGTAGAGGAAGGGGGGGTTGCAGGACTCAAGTGTCTACAACCTATATGGGACACAGATATGTGATCACAATGCTTAACAAAGCACTTAGCCAACAATATTCATTAAGTTATGATTCTTATTCATATTTCATATTAACCCTAGTTACAGATCAATGCAGTATTAATCAGGATCCAACACATATAACCATTTAACACATAGAATTAGAGTAGATCTAACATTCATTCCCATATAAAGCACTAAGGATCAATGGATCTACCTATCATACATAAGGATCAGTTCAATAAGAAAATAAATACATAAACAACCTGAAAAACATTGCACAAAGCACATCAACACAGGATATTTGTGGTTCACCCTAGTGTGGGGCTACGTCCACCAATCTTCTTCCTTATTGATCTTCAATCTTTCTACAGTCCTTTTCTCTTGTGCACAAATCCATAGAGCCAACTCCACAAGGCCAGGAGATCTTTGCACCTCGCCAGATCCTCCTTCCCCAAGTTAGGTCAAGGCAAAAGGCCAATTCCTATCAAGCACATAGCCTTCTTACAATAAATTTCACTTTAACACTGCAAATATCAACATACAATATGCACAAAGCATTCACAACTATTCACACTTAGCAACCTTCACAGGTTCTTGCACAAAGCTGATTAGAACTACTTTTTACATTGCTTAGCTACTTATTTATACATTAAAAAGGGGCCCAAACATGGGTTAACCCATGGTCCGACATCCCATACCTGTCACATAAACCCTAAAAACCCAAAAATCCCACAAAATGGGTGAGATCTTGTGATCTCCGCTTCACCTAGGCGCTCTGTCTTCGACCAGCCTATCGAAGTCCCAAAAAAGGTCAACCACGACCAAGGTTCTCTCAAAAATTGGTCCAGGGCCAATAGGCCCCCAACACTCACCTGTGACTCATCCCGAGTCACTCTGATATGGGCAATACTGCTTCGAAGGCCTCGAGCTCAGCTCGAGCTACCTCAACTTGCTGCTTCACTAGAGCCTCCTTCTTGATGAACTCTTGAATTAATGGCTCGGTGATAGGCCCTTCCAGGTGTTGTTTCACTGTTGCGACCACTTGTTCCAAATGTGAGCCTTGTCCCTCGATCTCTTCAAATAGTGTGCAAGATTCATCTTGTATCGACCAGAGTCTCTGTGTCACCTTCATAACTCTGCTTTGGATGGTAGTGACCTGCTGTTGAATTGTGCGTTTCTCATGTGACCTCTTCATCTTCTCCACTGTAGTAAGAAGCTTCATCTTCACTTGCATAGTCGATGTTTGTTTCTTCTCCTCCTGGAGTTGTGCCACCAATGTCCTTGGTTCTGGGTCTTCTACAAGGCGTTCATAGGTCTACACACTTCGGTCACTTAGCTTCTTGCATTCTGAAGCCAATGCCTTGATTCTTTTTACTACACTCCTGGCAATTTCTTCCCTCTTATCTCTCACTTATTGAGGGGTTCTCGGTACTGCCTGAAGTTATAACTCTTATACTCTTTCTTGAAGCTTCTCAATGGCCTCAACGAGCTTCCCCACTTGGCTCTCAAATGTCTCTTCTTCCACTTGTGCCAAGCCTGACACAAAGTGAAGTGCTCTAATTACTGCCTCTTGAACCCCCATGTGCTTCGCGAGAAACTGGTCTTTCTCTTTCTGGATTGTCTCTCTATCCTCCTCGAACTTTTCTCTAATGTCATCTTTCTCTTGCTTGGTGATCCGAAGTTTCTCTAAGGCCTCCTCCTTTTCCTGTTTCAAGGCCTTTGTGGCCTTCTCCTTTTCCTCCTAGACTCTGTTGAAATTATGTAACTGCAAAGTGTATTCTAATTATTGTTGTTGTATTATTCATTAGATCAATCCCCTATTGCGGATAGGTTAAAACATAATTGTACTAAGAAGAATAAGAAGTCGGCCCCAGAATATATTAAAGGGGCTCCAGAATATATTAATGGTGGTTATAACCACCCATAAGAAGAATTCAACCTTGCCAGTGAAGAGACACACCCATCCACACATGCCAGAGTTGTATAAATAAGGAGGCTAGCGCCTCATTTAGAAACACACTCACTTGTTCATTGAGAAGAAAGTTTCAGATCTTTAGCAGGTTGAGAAGAGAGAGAGAGAAGAGAGAGAGAGAGAGAGAGAGAGAGAGAGACATTCTTGGGAGAGGAATTTCTATATTTTTTGAGTTATATTCTTGGGAGAGGAATTTCTATATTTTTTTGAGTTATCTCTTGGCATTGTATTGGCTATCTATAATAAGGAAGTTTTTTTGGTTTTTATCCCCCATGAGGGTTTCCCAGGATAAATGACGAGTCTCTTGTGATTGTGTAATTATCAGTGATCCTATCTTATGCTATTGTTATCTAGTGAAATGAAAATAACTCTAATAATAGCTTAAACCTTGACATGGTATCAGAGCTAAGCTGAAGAGAGAATCTTTCACAAGAGAAAGTGAAAAACATCACTATTTCCTTACATGAAAATTAGGGATTTTTGTTGATGAAGTATTTCAGCCCCAAAACCATCTAGAAAAGTGCACCCTTCCTCAAGGATCACTTTGGCATCCTCAACGTAACTTTTTAGTGGCTAGATCTCCCGGAAAGTGAAACCCTAGTTTCAAAAAGTACCAGAAGTACTAGAAAACCATAGTACCAGAAGTACCAGAAGTACTAGAGTACCAGAGGTACCAGAAAACCAGAAGCACCAGTCCAGAAATATGGTGATCAATTTTGAAGGGGTAAAAGTTGTATTTTCAGAAATCTGTCTGCACCAACTTACTCGCCTCAACTCAGCGCATCTATCCCCTGGATCAAAATTTCAAAATTCGAAGTTTGAAAAATTAGGGTTTCCTCATAAAACCCTAAGTTGTAGTTGCAGTCTTAGAACCAATTGTAGTATCAATTGCAGTTGCAGTATCAGTTGCAGTTGCAGTCATAGTACCAGTTTCAATCACCCTTGAAGTTCTTAAGAGTTGGTGATCATTATCGTTGCTACCAAATGGTGCCTCTACCTGCAAGTGTTGTCAGAGGTATGTACTCACACATGTTTAAACAACTAAGATTTAAATGGTATTTGCATGAGAAGGGATCTCTTTCCATAGATCTAGAAGGATATCAAGATCCAACACATTCAAAGTAATAATGCAACCTAGGTGTGATTATTCTGATATGCATCTATTTGTTATGACATTATTTTGATGAGTGTTGCATGTTGTAGCTATGACCATGATTCTAACCTTTGATAAAAATATGAGTCAAGGTATTAGATGGATTAAAAGTTGAGATCATAGATTTTATCCTCTAACCCTACCTTCTGTCAAGATAACATATTGTCTTAGTACAGAAGATAGGTTGAAGAAAGCACTTGTCATCTTGAGTGAAGGAGACTTGGAAGAAAAACAAGAACACTCATTCTTGAGGACAAGGATCTAGGTTTGATTAATCAAGTTGATAAGATTCAAAGGTACACATGACAAATTGATGACTACCCCTTTACAAGTAACCACTATAGTTGAGATAACATTCTTTGTAAAGTATTATACTTGGTAGCATGTGATCATATAGAGGTAAATACTTAATGTAATCATTTGCCTGATACAACTGACACCTCCACTAGGAGAAACCTCATGTGTTAGTTCCAGGTTTCCATGGGGGAATGTTCGATCACAACACTATAAGAGTGTTGACCTCTTTTCATAGTGTATCTCTAACTTTTGATCGCTTCTTCAGACAAGCCACGAACGATAGCTCTAAAGGAGCTACTGTGATGATTATTTGTGCTATTGCTTTATCTAGCATTATCAAAAGGATATTATTCTTTCTTGTTGTTTTGTTGACCTTGTTTCAGGTCAGAGGTGATAAACCTGATTAAGCTAGAGTGAATATTGCAGAAGGCAACATATTATATGAGACATGAAGAAAAATATGTACAAGACCATATACACTCATGCACCAAAGAAGATGAAGAAGAAGCTATCTCTTGAGATTCATAATATCTCATATGAAGATTGATTGAAAGGAGCAGAAGGCTCCAGAGATGATCAAACATTAGAACGGGAAGTTGACCTCATTTGAGGTCTAACTCAATATTTCATATTTAGAATTGGTATGCAACACTAAGTATACCCTATAAGATTTGATGAAGTCCCGATCTTAGAAAGGATCAAATGAAGAGACAACTTCCAGGACTAGAAGACAGATGTTGTGAGAAGACTAGATCATAACTTCAGATACTCCTAGGATATATGAAATCTCCAGGATGATTCGTTTGTTTCAGTGACAAAGAAGGAAGCCAGTCAGAAAGACTAGGATATGGATTCTTCTGTGAGAAGAGAAGTCAGTATTGACTTCCAATATTGATCTATACAGATCAAACGTGTTGCAGATGTACAAATCCTAATGTATGTCTAGAGGATTCTCCAAACAAAAGGGATAAGACTACGATGAGACACTTATTAAAGAAATAGTTCCAGTACTTATGAAGACAACCAAAACAACCATGATTCATATATAATATGAGATGTAGGGGGAGCAATCCCCATATTTAAAAATTGAGTGGAAGTTGGTGAAATACATTATTTGGGTCATGGAGACATGACTACAATGAAATATAGAGTTACCTCCATGAAAGAAGAAGAGCTACATTCAATATCATTTATTGAGACACTCTCAGTTTCATATGAAACTGTTGTCGTGATAGAATAAGAGGAGTTACTCTCATAGTTTAGTAACCACGGTGAGAATGAAGCATTCATTCTTAGCCTCAGAGCAGCTACAAGTGCAGAGTCCCAGAATCTAGAAGGAACAATTGGCAGAGAGAGTAGAGGACATACTCCCAGATAGTGAGACAGATAGTGCCTTGCAGAAAGCACATAGAGCTAGCACATGATTGTGCAGATTGAGTTGTAGCTGAGCAGGTGTACCAGATTGGTACAATGTAATGAGATTTTTTTTTTTTAATATTGAAGATAGAAATACTCTTGTCTTCCAGTTGAAGAAGGATTTGTACGTATTGAAGAAACCTCCTAGAACTTGATATGACATAATTGACAATTTCTTGACGAGCTTGGGATTTACCAAGAGTAAAGATTATTCTAACCTCTAATTCAAGGTTATTAATGATGACCTGGTGATATTATTGTTGTATGTGGATAACTTATTCTTGATTAGAGAAGAAAATATCATCATTGAATGTAAGAAGAAGCTCGCTGGAGAATTTGAGATGAAAGACCTTGGCCTAATGCATTATTTCTTAGGTCTTGAGCTATGGTAGAGTCCAGAGAAAATCTTCCTTAACCAAGGAAGTATGCAGTCGAAATCCTGAAGAGATTTGACATGTTGTAGTGAAAGTCCATGAGTACACCCATGGAAACGAAGATGAAGCTACTGGTTGACACTTCGTTAGAATTGATTGATTCCATGCTATATAGATATATTATTAGATCGCTGATGTACCTAACGAACACCAGACCAAATATCTATTTTTCCATGAACACCTTGAGTCAATTGTTGGTAGAACCTAGACATGTTCACATAGTTTCTGCAAAACAAGTGATGAGGTACCTTAAGGGTACATTAGATTGTGGTCTAAGCTATGATGGAGATCACGATTTCACACTGAGTTGGTACAATGATTCAGATTGAGCGGGAAGTGTCTCTGATTGGAAGAGCACTTCAAGATGTTGTTTCAGTTTGGGATCAACCATGATCTCATGGAAGATTAGGAATCAATCCAACATTGCTCTCAGTACAACGAAAGTAGAATACATTGTTGCGTGTTCTGGCAACTGTGAAGCTATATGGATTCATAAGTTACTAACTAGTCTATTCAACCTAGATATGGAAGAAACCATGATCCTACATGACAACCAGAGCTGCATAAAGATGACAGAGAATCCTGTAATTCATGACAAGTCGAAGAACATAGAGATACAATATCATTACATCCGTGACATGGTACAAAGAGGAGCCATAAAGCTCCAATATGTTAGCATAGATGAACAGGTTGTCAATGTGTTGACCAAGCCTCTATCTCGTGTATTATTTGAGCACTTTCGAGATAAGCTCGATATAGTCCGAAAGGACCTCCCTCGAAAGGGGGAGTAGTGTTGTGTTGAGATATGCTAGCCTAGTACCGTTCTTCCAGCTTAATTGTTGTGACGTAAAGCCAGTCTAGTATTGTGTTTCTAGCTTGATTATTGTGTTGAGATATGCCATCCTAGTACTGTTCTTCGAGCTTAATTGTTGTGACGTAAAGCTAGTCTAGTATTGTGTTTCTAGCTTAATTGTTGTGTTGAGATATTCCAGCCTAGTACTGTGCTTCCAACTTAATTGTTGTGATGTAAATCCAGTATAGTACTATGTTTCCAACTTAATTGTTGTGTTGAGATATGCCAACCTAGTACTATTCTTACAGCTTAATTGTTGTGACGTAAAGCCAGTCTAGTATTGTGTTTCCAGCTTAATTGTTGTGTTGAGATATGCTAGGCTAGTAATGTGCTTCCATCTTAATTGTTGTGATGTAAAGCCAGTCTAGTAATGTGTTTCCATCTTAATTGATGTGATGATGTGTCATCCTCGTGCTATGATAATGTGTTTCCAACCTCATGTTGTGTTGCTAGCCTCGTGCTATGATGATGTGTTTCCAACCTTTGTGTTGTGATATTATTGCTTTTGATGTTGTATCAGTCTTGTGCTGTTATTGATGATGAGGATGTATTAGTGTTATACTAATCCATGTTGATGAAATTGATGATGATGATGCCACTTCAGCCTCTTGTTGAAAATGATGATGATAATGCCAATCAAACTCTTGCTAAAGATGACGACGATGATGCCACTTCAGCTCCTAAGTCCTTTCTGAAGATGATGATGATGAAATTATTTTATCTTTAATGTTGAATATGATGATGATGTTACCTTAGCCTCATACCGATGAGAATGATGATGCTACTCCAGCTCCATGCTGTGTTGATGATGCTCCAGCCTCTATGCTATTTTGATGATGAGAAAGACTTCCGATGATTTATAGATATGCCAGCCATTGTTCCAAGATGATGTTGTCCTCTCACCCACTTGATGTTGTTAATGATGTTTTCCTCTCTCTTGCCTAATGTTGTTGTAGAATACCCTTCTTGTTAAGGGGGAGTGTTGAAATAATGTAACAACAAACTGTATTCTAATTATTATTGTTGTATTATTCATTAGATCAATCCCCTATTGTAGATTGATCATGTCAGGTATTGTAAAATATGAAATCCCCTTTTGCAGATTGGTCAAAACATAATTGTAATAGGTAGAATAAGAAGTTGGTCCTAGAATATATTAAAGGGCCTCCAAAATATACTAAAGGTGGTTATAACCACCCAGAATAAGAAGTCGACCCTGCCAATGAAGAGACACATATGTCCACACATGCCAGAGTTTCATAAATAAGGAAACTAGTGCCTCATTTAGAAACACACTCACTTGTTCATTGAGAAGAAAGTTTTGGAGCTGCAGTTGGAGAAGAGAGAGAGAGAGAGAGAGAGAGAGAGACATTCTTGGGAGAGGAATTTTTGTATTTGTTTGAGTTATCTCTTGGCATTGTATTGGCTATCTATAATAAGGAATTTTTGCTGGGGTTTCTCCCCCATGAAGGTTTCCCAGGATAAATGATGTGTCTCTTGTGATTGTGTATTTCTCAGTGATCCTATCTTATGCTATTGTTATCTAGTGAAATGAAAAGAACTCTAATAATAGATTAAAACTTTATAGATACGACAAAGTCGAGCCTCAGTAGCATCTTCAAGTCTTCATAATTGGATGGGCTCATCCCCCAATTCTACACTCTTTGCTGAAGACGACGTAGTAGACACTACACAGATCGACTGGATAGATTGTTGGATGCCTTTGAGCTCATTCTCTATTATGTTGTACACAATTTATTTATTTGCTTCTTGTCTTTGCAAAATATCCTCTGAGGCATATTCTACAGCTGTGATGATGAGCTGGATATCATCCACTATGATCACATTCTGTGACTGAGGTTTATTGGCTCGGGTCTTCTCCCGTGTTGAGGGTTTCTATGGAGAAACCTTCCTTTTATTTGATGTCTCAGCCTATGTAAGGGGATCCTTTGGCAGTTTTAATTCTCCCTTGTCTTTCTTATCTTATTCCCCTTCCTCCTCTCGATTTACTTCTTCGCCTCCTCCTCCTTCGGGTGAGTCAGGCACAGTTTCCTCCGATGCATTTTCCTTATCCTCATTGTCTATGTCCTGCACTTCCTCCTTTTTATTCATTTCCCTTGCACTACTATGTCCATCATACTCAGACTGGGTGACCAAAGGACTTTCAATGATGTCAGGGTTGGAGAGTTCTACATCTTCGACCAGTGTAAGGATTTTGGCTGGCCATTCCTTGGTTATATCCTCTATGTCTTCATCAATCAATTTGTAGTAGTACTGCAACTCCTCCTTTATTTCATCCTTGTGCACACTGATGTAGATGAAATGTCAGTCTATGCAAAACTTTGCTAGTGGCCTGTACATATACAAGGTGTTTGGGGTCATTCGGGAGAATGATTCAATGGCACGTGTGACATGTAAGTAGTATACTTGGAACATCGTATTTGACTGTGATAGCTTCACCATATCGCTTGTATACCACAAGGTGGTGAACCTTGTGGTCAATGGCTCTGATGGTTCGACTTCAAGGAATGTCGCTCCCTCTGACATCTCCCAAGCAACAAATGCAATGAGAATCAAAAACCAACCGAAGTGAAATTCGTAACCTTGGTCTTGTGCTTCATGGTAGTCCTTCTCCAACTTGTTAACTAGGTAGCTCCCTTCGACACACTTCCCTGTGAGGTCCATGATGAACCCCGTGACTTGTGTCAGCTGGTTCTTTCTAACGATCTTTCCAACGATCATATGATAAGCAAGGTGCAATGCGCCATCCTTGATGGAGGTTACCTTGTAGCCTTGCTTCCCCTTCTCCACATCGCCATATGCCTCCTTGATGTGATGGGCCAAGGAGAAATCTAATGTCTTTCCTGGGTAGAACTGGTGAGGGTATGGTCCTTGCATGCTTAATCCAGTGATGAGATGGATCAACACTGGATCCATAGTCATGTGCCTATCTAACTAGAGATAGCCTCCATGGTAGCATGATAGGAGGGGTTTAACACATGCGTTAACCTCCTGATGTTTGTTGAAGTGGGGGATATTCATGATGTTTAAGATCATCGATCACACGATCTCCTTGGTCCATGGCTAGGGAACTATCTTTGGCTTCCTCCCAATTGTCTTTGTCAGGTACCTATGTAGTGCAAGCATCCCATAGTTCTTTCGGTCTCCCAGGTTGAAATCACTGATCTTGAGAGCTGGGATCAGTCCCAACTGCGGGCCAAATGCGCGTATCCCCTTGGACGTATGCAGTGATGAGAGTGTACTCAAAATCATGCGGGATGCTGTCATGACTAACCACGCCATCCAAATGTGGGATGTAGTCAGGAAATACCAACAAGATCTTCTTTGCATTCGCCAGATCATTGCGGTGCTTGCTTATTTTCTTGGTCATGGTTCAGCTAGACCGACATGCTGTCGAGGAGGATTCTTTCAATCCGCCCGTCGATGATGCATGTATTCCTACACACATGACCTTCTCATCCATGAGATTGATCAAAATCTCTTCTACTGATTTCTCTAGTGTGCTATGCTCGCCCGACATTCACTCTTGTAATAAAATAGCTCAGGTAGGTGAATGGACACTCAAGGTAATAAAATCAACGTCGAGGTTTAGATAGTATAACTTGGTAAGTAATCACTTTTCTGTTAGCTCATATATAACGATTTGCAAAAAGTGTTCCCAACGCAGCATCTGACGGGTTAAATAAGAAACGACGTAACAAATTCCTCCAACGGGCAGGAATGCCTCAATCAATACGATTCCATCCTCTGCGGAACAGTCCCACTGGTCCAATGGTGATATTTCTGGTAATAACTACGTTTCTAGCCATTCTGGAGCATCAATCTAACTGTTGGGATGCCTCCAATGGTCATACAGCTTCACTGAGTCGAAGTGCCATTCTACATTGTTCTGCTATTCCGACGAGGTTCACGTTCTGTAGGCCTGCCTTCTGCGAAGTATTCTCTAGAATTTCCTACAGTCTTTCTAATTTTTCTTTCTTCTTACTGAGATTTCTTGCCTTCTTTCATGTGATCTGAGTCTCTGGATTCATCTTTCCATTCTTATTATTATCTTCACTTAGCATAGTAACTTCACATTGCTGAAGGTATTTCCAAAGGTTCGAGTGTAATACCTCTTCTCTTACTATTTCTGGGGTGGGTGATCTTCTCTCATGCATGGACAGGTTCTTTAAGCCTTCTATTATTCTTTCAACCTCAATAGCTAACTCTATTTCCTTCTGTTGCTTTGACTTGTCCTCTTGTTCTTCTATTAGTCACGCTATTTTTTTGGTTATAAAGTCCCTTACTTCTTTCTTTTTTTGTTTTGTGGCTTCCTTCTCTTCTTTTCTTCGGCTTTGATGTTTCTCAATCCAGGTATTTCCTAACAAAAGTGCATAAGGGTCGTTGTTCTCAATGAACTTAATGACCTCAAATTCTTCTTTAGTTTATGTTCCATGAGAAATCACAGGTACATTAGTAACTCTTCCACATAGGGTTATCATATTTCCTTTAAATAATCATATCCTTCCCAAGGAAGGAACCATAGAAGGCTTTCCCAAAACTTCCCAAGTGATTTCTAGCATGATATTCACTTATATTTCCTCATCTAGAACGCAGTCTATGTTGAATTCTCCTATTCTTGTTTCTATGCACTGCTTTTCTTTTAAGATCTCTGGTAAATTGATGTCTCTGCGATCATTCAGTGTTTCTTTCATATGTAATAATATAGTCTCTGATTCTTTCTAGTTATTTAACATATCATTAGTTTCTTGATAGTTTTCTTTTCTCATGTTCATATTTTCAACTTTAGCAATCATTCTAGGGAAATCCAAAACCCCGTGACCAACAAATTTACAACAAAGACAAATAGGACATACACTAGGGCATTCCTTAGCAAGATATCTCGATCTTCTACAATTATAGCACAATGTTAATCCTCTCTTTCACTTAAACGATTTCTTGTAGTACACACTAGGATCATAGTGATGGACCTGCAATCTGCAAAAAATCTTTCTAGGGTTCTACATCCTTAGCCCAAAAATTCTTTCTATGCATAGGAATAACATATCTTTCACTATCTCTATCAAATTTATTTAGATCAAATATTCTTTCTTCTAGCTGTGACATAGTTTTCAGACTAGGACAAACTCTGTCAATCATACCTAGATTCATACTTTTGAAGAAAAAATTTCCACGTATATTACCTTTACCAGAGAACAAAGCTTTAAGATATTACCTCTTTTCTTCAGATCTGGTTCCTTTCTTAGCATAGAGCTTCACAAGTCAAGTAGACTACTGAGCACTACAAAAATAGATCTATGAAAAAATATTTTCTCTTTTCTTCAGTTCCCAACAATCACAGTTTCAGGTCCCGGTAATGGAACCATTTGTTGGCACAAGGGAAGCCCAGGGTTCAACGATTCAACAATGCACCAACAAAACCATAACTACCGGCCCTTCCAGAAACACCTACGAAGTAGATGAATTCTCACCCGAGGTAGAGGTAGGGGGGGTTGCAGGACTCAAGTGTCTACAACCTAGATGGGACACAGACCTATGATCAAAATTTTTAACAAAGCACTTGTCCAACAATATGAATTAAGTTATGATTCTTATTCACATCAAAGATTAACCCTAGTTATAGATCAACGTAGTAGTAATCAGGATCCAACACATATAACCATTTATCACATAACATCATAGTAGATCTAACATTCATTCCCATATAAAGCACTAAGGATCAATGAATCTACCTATCATACATCAAGAACAATGCACTAAGAAAATAAATACATAAACAACATGAACAACATTGCACAAAGCACATCAACACAGGATATACATGGTTCACCCCAGTGTGGGGCTATGTCTACCAATCTTCTTCTTTATTGATCTTCAATCTTTCTACAGTCCTCTGCTCCTGTGCACAAATCCACAGAGCCAACTCCGCAAGGACATGAGATCTGCGCACCTTGCCAGATCCTCCTTCCCCGAGTTATGTCAAGGCACAAAGACAACTCCTATCAAGAACAGAGCCTTCTTACAATCAATTTCACTTTAACACTGCAAATATCAACATACAATATGCAAAAAGCATTCACAACTATTCTCACTTAGCAACCTTCACATGTTCTTACACAAATCTGATTATAACTACTTCTTACATCACTTAGATACTTATTTATACATTAAAAAGGGGCCTAAACATGGGTAAAGCCATGGGATGACATCCCATACCCATTACATAAACCCTAAAAACCCAAAAATACCACAAGATGGGCGATATCCCACGATCTATGCTTTGCCTGGGCGCTCCGTCTTCAACTAGCCTGTTGAAATCCCAAAAATGGTCAAACACGACCAAGGTTCTCTCAAAACTTGGTCGAGGGCCAACAACCTCCTATTTACAGATCTGACATATTGATCTTTAATGATACAACAAATACAATATGCCCATAGTAACTGTAGAGGAACAATTATTGGATGGATGAGGTCAACACACAATGGAATCATAAATTCTATGGATCGACAGTTGACAGCAAACATTGATCATAGATCATTGGATGAATATGGAAGTGTGAGACAAAAATAAGAAGAGTCAATCCATAACTTAGATCGACTCATAAAGTCTAATGATCAGGGTTTGTTCAAAGAACTTTTACAACAACAATAAACATTTTTTCACACCTAGATATTCCATTAATGATGAACAACCTACAAGATATTTTAAGTCTTTTGAATTAAAAGATTTTTTTTTTTAATGACAAAATGTTAGAATTATTATTAAATTAAATGAAGAGGTGCATTGGTTCATACAAAGAGACACAATGTTTCAAATTCATACCGGTTGGAATATTATATAAACATAAAGGTATAATGGAAGGAGAGCATGTCTGTGGTCTAATTCATAAGATCAAACATAGACAGGGTCCAAGGAAGAACATGAAACATTCACATGAAGTGAGGGTGGAAGGGAGGATCAAGGGAGGATTGGATTCCTCTACAGGTTGAAGCCTGAAACAATGAAGTTGGTGCTTGAAAAAAAGGAAGTTGGTGCTTCCTTAAGTTGGTGCTTGAAAATAGAGAGTTGGTGCTCTAAACAGGGGATTGGTGTCTCCTTGAGTCGGTGCTCAAAATAAGAGATATTGGTGTCTCCTACACATTGTAACTTTTGTTTTTGTTATTATTATATTTAATTTTTGTTTTAAATACATTCTTGTTGATCAATTGTTGTGATTAATAAGTTTAATAATTAATTATTATTAAAAATATTTAAAAAGAAGCAATAATGAGTCACCGCCCCCTCTCAGTATTGGCTAATATTTCAACAATTGGTATTAGAGAAAGTTCTTTAACCACAGTCTAACCACTTGAAGTCAGATTCTAAGAAATCCAATGGATCAACAAGAAGGAATGTCCAACATATCACCATTGTTCAAAGGAAATGATTATGTATTTTGGAGTATAAGGATGAAAAGTTATCTGATGGCTCTTGGATGTGATTTTTGGTTATTTGTGGTAAATGGTTACACTCCACCAATGACTGCACCTTCATATGTTTTTGCAAATAAACTCTGCAATGATAATTTAAGGGTTGCTAATGCAATTCTGGGTAGATTAGCAAACCCCATATTTGTAAAAGTGATGCATTGTAAATCAAGGAAAGAAATTTTGGACAAACTTAAAGTCATATATGAAGGAGAAGGAAAAGTTAAGCAAGAAAAACTTCAAACATACAGAGGGAAGTTTGAGATTATGAAGATGAAAGAGGAAAACATTGCAAAATATTTTCAAAGATTGGATGAAATAGTCAATTCAATTAGAGCATTGGGAGAGGAGATAAAATAAAATATTATTGTCCAAAAGGTGTTGTGATCATTACAAATGAGATATTATTCCAAGGTATCTACCTTGGAAGATTTAGAAGACCTTGACAACCTTACAATGGATGAACTTCATGGGATTCTTATATCCTATTAAATGAGAATCGGGCAAGAAAAGTCATAAAAAAGGGAAACATCCTTCAAAGAGAAAAAAGAAACAAAGAACCATAAGCATGTAAATCAAAATCACTCAGAAATATCATATGAATAAGAGGCCAAATGTATGAGGAAACTCAAAAAAGGGTCTGGAAAATACAAAGGGAAGTTACCTTTCAAATTCTTCAACTGTGATAAAATTGGACACTTTTCTAACAAATGTCCATATCCCAAACAAGAGGATAATGATGATGAAGAAGATTAGAATTAGAAAGACCATAAAAAGGATAAAACCCAATACAAAAAGAAATTCTACAAGAAAAACAAAAACTTCTACTCCAAGGAAGATAGTACTTCATCTGACATGAGTGAAGATGAAGAGTCAGAACATCTATTTATGGGGATAGAAAACCAAGATAATATTTCTAAAAATAATTTTGAGATTGAGGAAAAATCTGAGGTTGAAGGAGAAGTATACCTAGAAGTAGAACTAATCATTTCTCTGGATGAACTTAGATAGTATAAAAGGAAGAAAAATTTATTGAGGGGACAACTTCTAGAATTTGAAGAAGCACAACACTTAAGAGAAAATAAAGTTTCAAAAACCATCAAGGAATTAGATAAAATCATCACTGACATGAAGACTCAACTTCAACAAGAAAAGATAAATGAGGAAGTCTTGAATAAACAACAATATTGTGAGAAGCTAGAGACTGAAATTGTTCAATTAAAGAGGGAAATTGAGAAAGGAAACAACCACTCAATATTTGAGAACAGTTCAAAAATATTGAATGACATTATTAATAGTCAAAGATCACCAAATGATAAGATAAGACTGAGATATGATCAAGATTCAACCTATGCAAAACAAAATATTGACAAACAACCGATCAATTATACAGATTCTCTTAGAAGACCCTTAAAAAGGGAAGATAAGAAGGGGAAGATGGTACCATTAAAGAGTGTTTCTAATAAACATAAATCAACAGCCCCTACAAAAGACAAACAAGACAAAACAAATACAGTGACCATAAGGACTCCCCCTAATAGATATCAACATATATTCCTTGGAAATTGATACTCTTGCAATAACTTTGGACATAAAGCAGTACATGTTGATGTTTGAACAACATTGGGAAGACATTCTCTTAGAATAATAATTAATAATATAGTTATTGATTATTAAATATCATATATGATAAGTAAATTATAATAATAAATAGTTATTGATTATTCAAGGGATGCATCCTTTCATGGATGGTCACCATATGTTCCCTATATATCGAACACTCATCATTGTAATAATATATCTATCATATCTCATATGAAGAAACAAAACAACATGGTATCAGAGCGGGACTGGGCTTGACTCCTTCCCAGGAGGGCCCAGGAAAATGAGAGTAGAGTAAATGTTGCGAGTGTTAAATTTATGGGTTTGTTACAATCTCTATGTACAACATATTTATTTTTTACTCCTACCTTAATTATAGAAAGAATTCCATAAATTATGGTGGGCAATAATTTATAGTAAAAATNAAATGAGAGTAGAGTAAATGTTGCGAGTGTTAAATTTATGGGTTTGTTACAATCTCTATGTACAACATATTTATTTTTTACTCCTACCTTAATTATAGAAAGAATTCCATAAATTATGGTGGGCAATAATTTATAGTAAAAATCCTCGGATGGGGTGACACGCGGCAAGGAGGTGACACTAGGCTTAGCACTAAGCCTGGGTTTAAATGCCGATGGCCGCCACCCACACATCCGCATTTACGATGTTGGACGGCCATAGCAGCAGCATAATGGTGGAGGGACTCCTCCCTCGAGTGACCATTTACGACCTTGGCGTACTCAACATGGTAGGGGTTAAAGGCGGTGAAGGGATCTCGGCGTCTGGTTATGTGTTTTCATATGCTCCGGCTTCGTATTTGATCCTCGTTTGGAGGCTCTGGTGCAGCTCTACGTTCCTCATGCCCTGGCTCAGCACCCTTTCATCGCATCTTGGCAAGGATTTTCTGAGCAGTTTGTCTTCGTGTGTGCCGAGACAGAGTTGGCATGCTCGTGCTCTGAATTGGCCACCGCCTGCGTCCTGGCTTTCGTGCTTATCTCTGCACACGCTCTGCACTCTCATTCACCCCCAGGAAAATATGGTTAGAAAAAGAGGAAGACCTCAACGAGGCTCAGCCTGGAATGCCCACAAGGCGCAGTGGCGACGGAAAGAGAATTTTGAATGGGCTCTGGCAATGGCGACCTCCATGCTTCGGAAGAAGGCTCGGGTGAGAAACTGGCACTGCTTTCCACCATCGCCGAAACGGGAGCTGGCTGCAGCAAAGCAGACACAGCAAGGAAGGAGGATGGTGTTGGATCATGTTGTCATTGATGCCAATGGTTTGATTGATTGATGTCAAGTGATTGATTGATGTCAAAGGATTGATTGATTGATGATT
>SNQJ01S0079712.1:10439-21039 GCA_010110895.2 Picea sitchensis
AGGTGTGATTAGGGGATCAAATTTTGCTCAATTTTGAAAGTGCTCGGAACGTAACGAAAACAGTGCCATTGCGTCCATCTCGTTTTCCTGATTCCGTCGTTATATTTATTTTCGCAAATGGAGTCCGTATGGAGGAGATATCGCGAGTTGACCGCCAAGTCAAACATGGAAAAATTTGGGATGCTGACTGTACCTGTCCGTACAGTCTGTACGGCCACGTGGAGGGTCGTCCCATCATGATGACGTGGCATATTGATGATGTGGTGCAGTTTGGTTGGATGTTCGTTGACCAATGATGTGCTGACATGTGTCACTATGTGGTTCGCTCATATGTATGTGTTTATATAAAATGGTTTGGAGGCCACGGGGTTCGACCCCCGGACCTCCCCAAACACCAAAGTTTTCATAACACTCCGCTAGCCAACATTACCGCACATGTTCCTTGTTATATAACCCAACACATATGTATTTAAAGTTGCATTTTGTGATAGTTGGAAAAGGGCACGGGCCAAGGCTTAAGCCCTGACCCATGGTTTCATTACCATATATATGACCGGGCTCCGACTGTTGGCGCGTGGCGCGTATGCACATATATATATATATTCAAAAGTTTGTTTTAATATATGGTGTGTAAATATATATCAATCCGCACGGGGTTATAACATTATATATGTTATGTTGGTTATATAAATGTGTGTGCGGTTGTACTTTGTGCGCGGTTTAATCCGTTGCATGGTTTTCAAACGGTCAAACGACTTTTATGCCGAGCCTATGGTCGCGTGAGTAATATGACCCATTGCCGAGGCGGTTAAGGGCTGGGCACCCCCAACCGTTCTATGGTTTGGACCGGTGCGCGGTTGCGTACGGGTCTTGGTTTTTACGCTTAAATGAGCGTGTGTGCTAGGTTTGAAGCACAAGGGTGCGAATTGTAGAACCAGAGACAACATAGTTGAAGGGGAGAACTTCAAGGAGGCTATCTTCTTCATTTTTCGACCGTTTCAGGTGCCGAAAGAGCCCAGACAGGGGTTTTGGGACGCTGCGGAGCCATTGAAGCAGTTAGTTTGTTGATTTGAGCACTGTAAGACATGTTTTTAAGAACTTTGAGAAATTTAATATAAAAGATCCATTTGGAGGCTGGACCAGGAGATGTAGCCCGTAGTGGGGTGAACTCCTTTATCAAGTTGTTGTGTTTATGTCTGATGTTCAATGATTTATGTTGCTGTCTATGTTTATTTCTACATAAGTAATCCTTTATTATGTGTTGTAAATTGATCCTGTTGCTTTAAACACATAACATTTCACTTGCAATTAATTTAATCAAGTTTATCAAGTCTTCTTCATTTTTAGATCATCGAAGAGCATGGAGATGTCCTTTGCACTTTGCGACTACACATCCAACATGAAGGTCTGCATGGCGGTATTTCAACTGAAGGGGAGTGATCCTCTATGGTGGAAGATGCTCTTGCAACAACTGAACATGGTCATCGAAGACGTGTCATGGGAAATGTTCGAGGAGCGAGTCTGGGAGAGGTATTTTTCTGAGGAATTCATTGAGCTTCAAATCAATGAGTTCAATGCCTTACGATAGGGTAGTTGTACAGTGCCCGAGTATGAGGTTCGTTTCATGGATTTGCTTATATATGATCCACATCTGAACATTGAGAAGCTCAAGGTCAACAAGTTTTTGTTTGGTCTTAACGTCAACATTCGTGCGAAAGTGAGGATACTAATGCCTTAAACATTACACGATGTTGTTCAGTAGGCCCTCATAGTTGAGGAGGAGATGATCAGCGAGGGTCAGAGGAGGACCCTTGCGAGATTGATGGAACATGCATCATCTGGTGTGTAGCAGGATCAGACACCCACTAGATATCCATTAGGGTATCAAGGCACTCCAAGAGGATCTATGTTCACGACAGCATGATGACTGGTGCCTCAACAACAAACTCCCTACAGAGGACCACAACACCAGCAGTAGCGTTGTCCGCAACGACAGTAGTTCAAGCCTGTTAAGCAGAACAAACCAGGTTTCTAGGCTAGTGGGCCATCATCTTCTACTTCAGGGACGAGGAGTATTGGACTAAAGACTAGATGATGGACATGTGGAGAGCCACATTACCAGCATGACTGTCCGGTTAAGAGGGCCAGAGCAGTCGGGTTAGATGGACACACTACAGTAAGAGATCTGGGCAAGGCCAATCAGATTCATGCAGTGATAAATAAATGCTAGGTCGAGCACCATTATACTGTTCTCGAGACGTCATGTACCATCGTTGACCAGACCTTTAGTATTTTGATATATCTAGGTGCTATAGAGAGCTTTATTTCTGGTGCAATGCTAAAACTAATTAAGGTAAAGGTAGTAGAATAGGAAGGGTTTAGCTACATGGAAATGGCTTCGAGAGCCAAGAAGAAGGTTGGAGGAAAGGTTATGGATTGTAGTCTTAACCTGGGCTATTTTGTCACGAAGGCCAACCTATATGTCACGATCTTAAGATCTTATGATGTCGTGATCAATATGGACTATTTGGAATCACATGAGGCGATACTCAATTGTAAGAAGAAACAATTGAGTTTGACCGATGATGAGGGGCATAGATGAGTGATTGTAAGAAGAAACCAGGGAGTTTACCTAAGGTTCATCTCTTCCCTATAGCTACGGAAGAGCATGCCAAAGGGATGAAAGTTATATGCAATACTAGCAATGAATGACAAAGGCGTGGTGGAAGGATTAGAAAAATTTCTGGTAGTACAAGAGTTTACGGATTTTTTCTGAGAAGAGTTACCAGGTTTTTCACCCGAAAGAGAGTTGGAATTTACCATCGACTTAAAACCTGGAATTGAACTAATAGCAAGGACACCTTATTGGATGTCGACCCCTAATTTAAAAGAGTTGAAAATGCAACTGAAGGAGTTGTTGGACCTAGGACTTATACATCTGAGTGTGTCACCTTGGGGTGCGCCCATTATTTTCATACGAAAGAAGGATGGGTCATGGAGACTCTGCATTGACTACTATCAATTGAACAAGGAAATGATCAAGAACCAGTATCCGTTGCCAAGAATAGAAAATTTGTTTGATCAAATGAAAGTTGCGACAATGTTTTCAAAGATCTACTTGAGATCAGGATATCACCAATTACATATCAAGGAGGAAGACATTCCTAAGACCGCATTCAAGATGAGGTTTGGAAATTATAAGTTTACCATTTTACTATTTGGACAGACAAACGCCCCAGGGGTATTCATGAGCTTGATGAATGGGGTGTTCTGTGAATACTTGGACAAGTTTGTTGAAGTATTCATTGACGAAATTTTGATATATTCTTGGACAATGAAAGAACATGATGAACATTTGCGCCTGGTACTACAGTGTTTACAAGAGAACGAATTATACGAGAAATTGTCGAAATGCTCTTTCCATCAATCGAGGATTAATTATTTAGTGCATGTTATCTCTAGCGAAGGCATTGTTGTGGATCCAACAAAGGTAGAGGATATTATGGAATGGCCCATGCCAATGAACATACTAGAAGTATGTAGCTTCATGGGATTAGTTGGATATTATAGACGGTTCGTCGAAGGTTTTTCAAAGATAGAAAATTTGATCACGGAATTGCAGAAGAAAGACAAGAAGTTTGTATGGATCGAGAAATGCATGGAAGCATTTCGAAGGATCAAGGAGTTGTTGATGACAATGATGATACTAAAAGTCCTTGACATGGATAAGGAATTCTTGGTATGCACAGATGCATCCAAGGAAGGCTTAGGTGAAGTCTTGATGCAATATGGTTGAGTGATCGCTTACATCTCAAGGAAGTTAAGAAAGCATGAGGAGAACTACGCAACAAATGATTTGGAGTTGTTGGCCATTGTGTACTCCCTAAGAGTGTGGAGGCACTACATGTTTGGATGGAAATTTGAATTGAAAACAGACCATTGTGGTTTGCAACACTTTTTTACCCAAAGTGACTTGAACGCGCGACAAAGGAGTTGGTCAGAACTACTTAGTGAGTACTATTTTGAGATTACCTACATAAAAGGAACAATGAACAGAGTGGAAGATGCATTTAGTCTGAGACCACACATATTTTCGGTGATACCACTCCAGATGAATCTTCGTGAAATGATTCTAACTATACAATGCAACGATGACTGTTATAAAGAGGTTAAAGAAAATATCGGACAAGACACCATGTTGGTACCAAAATTTGAGGGATTTACTGTGGTCAATGACGGATTAATGAGGTATAATAACCAGATTTGTGTACTACCTAAGGATGAGTTGAGAAGTTTGATCTTAAACGAAGCTCATAGAGAAATGTACATGGATCATCCAGGAAAGGAATGAAGGTGTACATAGTCAACTACGTGGCGAGATGTCTAGAATGACAACAAGTGAAGGATGAACATAGACATCCAACAAGATTACTACAGCCACATGCTATTCTAGAATTGAAATGTGAGGTCATTTCGATGGAATTTATTGTTGTATTGCCACTGAAGGCAAGGAGACATGACTCGATTTTCATGGTAATTGACACTCTGACGAAGAGTGCATATTTTATCCATGTGCATATGATGTATCAGGCGCCAGACATAGCTAGAGTTTTTATCACCAAGATAGTGAGATTTCATGGCATGCCTAAGAGGATCATACATGATCAAGGATCGATGTTTACATGACACTTTTGGACTAGTTTCCAAGAGGCCTTGGGAACCCAACTTAACTTTAGTACTGCATATCACCCAGAGACAGACGGGAAGACATAAAGAATGAACAAAATATTGGAAGATATGTTGTGTATGTACATGATGGACCAACAGAAGTATTGGGAGGAGTTCTTGCCACTGGTAGAGTTTGCATACAACAAAAACTATCAAAGTAGCATTAAGATGGCACCATTTGAGTTTCTTTACAAGCGACAGTTTCAGATGCCTTTGAGATGGGATCGACTTGAGGATAGGGTCTTGGTAGGACCAAAATAAATCCAAGAAATGGAAGAACAAATGCAAAATATAAGACAAAGGATATAAGAAGCGCAAGATCGACATAAGAGTTATGCCGATGCACATCGCGTTGACCATATTTATGAAGTTGGTGATCGAGTCTTCTTGCCGGTGAAACCACAAAAGAGTTCGATCAAGTTTGGAAAGGGTTCTAAACTCTCTCCTAGGTTTGTGGGACATTTCAAACTTGTGGAAAATAAAGTGCATGTGGCCTATCAACTAGCCTTGCTTGATTATTTGAGGTGTATGCACAATGTTTTTCATGCATATGTTTTAAGACATTATGTTAGTGATCCTACACATGTGATTGACATGAGTTCCTTACAAGCGTCGGACGAGGGTGCACTCATGGAGGAGACAATCCGCATTTTGGACCATCACATTCGACAACTACGGTGTTGCACAGTCGATCAGGTCAAGGTCTAGTGGTACAATTATATTCCACAATTGGCTACTTGGGAGGACGCATATGATATGTGCCAAAAATTTCCATTTTTGTTTGATAGTTAGACATTTATATCTTGTCAGATACTTTATTTAATGCACATATATACTATGAAACTTCAGGACGAAGTTTAAAGCAAGAGGGGTTGTATGTAACATCTCGCTCTTACGTGCACATGATTTGACTTATTATTTGAGGACACTTGTGTGCAAATGATCCTATTTAGTATATGGTTGTCTGTTTCTCTTATGGATTCAGATGATGATGTTGTTGGCCTATGACGTTATGTTATTTGATATCTATGTTTAGACAGGTGTTATTGATGGGTTTCGCCTGAGTGTGCAGGACACTTGATAGATTGAGGATGTCGATGGCATCAATAGACCTCCTTGGAATCCAGATCGAGTCATGGAGTGGACTGTATATGGTTTGGGTATTTCTATTTATGCATATGTGGCATATGTTTGGGTATATTATGATGTTATTTATGGATCGTTGACATTGTTTTATTGATGGATGCAGGCTGAAAATTGCATGTTAATCAGACTCACATAAGGAGTAAAGGGGCTATGCAAACAACCAAATATTGAGGGAGAGGTGTGGTAGCATCCCTGCCACAACCTAACAACACTCTTGTCATGGATTGAATTGTAGGTTAACGACTACCTAGTTCGAGAGATCCACGATGCCATGAGAGCAAACTAAGAAAGTCACTCACAAAGATTCTAAGCGGCACACAATAAGGCAGGTTCCTTATTCCTTAGAGGCCCTTAGTCTCTCACAAGGTCACCTGATGGAGTATTGACTCCAAGGTTTGGACAAATACCAAAATAAGTCAAAGGAGAGTGGCACCCGTGGAGCACGTAGTGCTTGTTGAAGGGAACATCGCATAAATAAAACTTGAATAAAGGCGAGTGGAACCCTTGGAGCACAGAGTGCGTCTTGAAGGGCACATCACGATTTTTAATAAAGGTCAATCAATGAACCTAGGTTCCTAGAAAATGATAATTTTTTTTGACACTGTCGAACTTAAAATAATTATTAAATGGGTAAATTTTTCATCAACTATAAAATATTCTTAAAAAAAATTATAAGCCTAGTTTAAAAATTTGAGCCTAAGTCTAAAGTGGGTAAGAAGACTAAAAATTAAATTATAAATTTAATAAATGGTGGGGGATGAAGAAAAATCAAGTTAGGGTTTGAAGGAGTTAAAATTTATATCTAAATATTTAACTATGTAAATGTGTGAAAATAATACCAAATTGGAAACTAAGATAAGAAAGGAAATAAATGTAAAAAGAATGTGGAAGCATAGAAAGGTATATAGTCTAGCCTAATTAAAGAACTTTCCTAAATTAAACACAACTAATTTTTAGAAAGGTGTCAGTCATTAAAAGAGAAATAGAGAGACTAAAGGGACATCTAGGAGTAATTTTAGGAGCGATTTTAGGTTGGTTGAGGGAAATTGACATTTAATTAAATTAAATATTGAATTTTTGGTGCAACTAAGGGAACGGGTGACAAGTGTATGGGGGAGAGTAATTCCTAATTAATTAAAAAAAAATGAATTAAATGTGAAAATGGCAAGTGGTCACTAAGAAAAATTCTATAAAAGAAATGGGTGAGAGGAGGAATGGATCATGACTAGTATGAGTAAATTTATGCTGCCGAAATTTCTTTTACTGATTTTACTTGTGAGAGTTCAGATACCCAACTCGATAGAGAGAGTGGTAGCTCGACCTTACGAGGGGAGATGGGAGGTAGAGTTTTCTGTTTGTGTTTGTGCGTGGCCCCTTTGCGGCTCGGGGGGATAAGGGGGAAGAAGAGTACCCCTAGCATTGGGTGGGAGGTATCAGTGAGGTCTCAATGATTAGCAAGCAGGAGAAAGGAGGAAACACAATTTGTCGAAGAACATCATCTAGTACATCTCAGACGATGGTTACAATATTTAACAAAATTTGAGATTTTACTCAGGATTTAATTCGTTCAATCGTGTTTTATTTTATTGCTTATTGTGTTGAAAATTTTAGGAGGGATTAGACAAGCCCTTGTTGTTTATAAATTCTAGGAGTGATTCTGAATGAATTATTTGTTTTTTTTAATTATTAATGATCTTGAGAAGTTGTATATAGAATGTTGATCCCTGCCATTCTAGTTGAGATCTGGCCATGACTTTTTCCCTTGATGTGCACCCAGCTCTGTCCAAATCTTACTCTCTGGGGAAGTCGCTAACCCCAAATCCAAATTTAAATGGATTGATATGCATCCTTTCTTGGTTATTTATTCACTTATTACCTCTGTAACTTACTTGTAGTTTCACCCAACGATTTCGCATCTACCCTCAACAATTTATTCCTACGATCCCTGTGTTTTTCTTGGTTATTTATTCAATAATTACCTCTCAATATTGTTGCGAATTAACTTGGAATCCACCCAGAATTTTACCACTTACACTCAACAATTTTTACCCTTAATGCACAATGATTCATTCACACTTTGCTCAACCTTTTACTTCATTTTTTTTGTGTTTCTAAAGGGGTTTGGCTCCACACAATCACACTATGCTCGACGATTTTTTGTATGCCTTTATCTCTGCATTTTCTATGCTCCGCTTGTCTTTTAAATTCACACAGCAAGTAATCTTTTCCCTCAGCAAATTAAGACAGTGATCTCGGAAATTGCTTGTCCATCACTATGTTTTTTTGGCACCTTCACACAATAAATAGTTATCTCTGCATTTTTATGGCATCTTCAGACATTAAATAGTTATCTCTATGTTTTTATGGCACCTTCACACAGTAAATAGTTATCTCTGCGTTTTTATGGAACCTTCACATAGTAAATAATTATCTCTACATTTTTATGGCACCTTCACACAGTAAATAGTCATCTCTGCATTTTTGGCACCTGCACACCGTAAGAGTTACCTCTGCATTTTACTTTGTTACAAGTACATTTTTCCCGACTTAGGAAGCTCTAGGTGGATTTCCTTTACCTTTGCCTATCGTTTTTTAACCCCACAAGTTGCTCTAGTGTATCCATACGTTTTTCAATGTTCACCCTACATTTTACCTTATTCCTATGCATTTTGTCATGAGAAGACGCCCTGCGCGTTGGGAAGGGACCTCGACATTTCAATATTGATTCTATGCATTTTTTCGGGGCAAGACTCTATGCATTAATCTATGAGCATCATTTTAAACCTTGATCGCAGTTCCCTTCCTTCCTCCTAGGAAGATTGGGTCTTTGTGTTCCATCTTTTACCAGACTACATCCTTCCTCCTTCTCCCTCGAATTGCGGTTGCCCAGGGATTGGCCTCCTTTATCCACATATTTCTACCCAATATGGAACCCCCATAATCCTAGTAGCATGTCAATTCTCCCATACTTGTTGGCCACAAAAATTTCTAAATCTAAACTGATGCCTTATAAACCCCTTATAAAATCATTTAAGTTAGATGGTCGATTCCTATTTTTAAAAATGGGGATAGAAACATTCCTTCTATTTATAGGACCATTATGATTAGCTCGATTTTAGCCAAGCTTTATTGAATTATTTTGGAAAAGAATATTAGCCTTTGGCTAGAAAGTCACGGTAAAATAGCTAAAGGACAAACCGGGTTTAGGAGATATCATTGAACTGTGGACCATCTTGTTACCTTTAGGATCATTGCAGAGGACTTCCGCAATACTAAAACCAATATTTTTTATTGTTTTTTTTACTTTATAAAAGATTTTGACGTGGTTTATACGAAAAACCTTTGGAATAGGTTGGAAGAGATAAAAGTGCCTCTTGAGTTGAGGGTTGTTGCAATAAGGATGTATGAGAACATTATTTCTAAGTTTAAAAACACTCAGGGATGGTCAAAAGAGATTAACTACAATATTAGAGTCAAACAAGGTTGTCCCTTGTCCCCTACCCTTTTTGGCATATACATTGACAAGTTAGAAGATTTCTTGGAAAAGGAAGGCTGTGTCGGCCCTACTCTCATTGGTATAGTCATCAATCTTCTTCTTTATGCTGATGATATCATTCTTATGGAAAGGATTCCCCATGATCTTGAAAACCAACTAAGAATCCTCAAGGATTTTTGCTCCAATATGGATATGACTGTTAATACTGATAAGACTAAGGTCATGATTATTAAATCCAATAAGATCACAGATGATACCTTCATATATGACAACAACAACTTGGAGGAAGTGACTTCATACAAATATCTTGGAATTGATATTCACCACAAGCTCAATTGGAATTATACCATTGAGAAAAGGATTATTGGGGGATGGAAATCTTATTATGGGCTTGAAAACAATTGTAAATCAATTGATATTTGGAGTTGGGATAAGAAGAAACTCCTTTTTGAGATTCTTGTTACACATGTTATTCTTTATGGATGTGAAGTCTGGGGTTGTAGTATCTCTCGTGGATCTTGGAGAAAGATAGAGAAAATACAAAAGAATTTTATAACCTATAATCTAAAAATTAAAGAAAATATGCCCTATCCCATCCTCCTCTTATAAACAAGCCTCTCCCCCATTGAGAGCATGGCTATGACTAGATACCTAATGTATAAGAACGAGTTAAACAACATGGAAGATAAGAGGCTTCCTAAAATTGCTTCAAAATCGAGTTGTAACCACCATCGACTCAAGCGAGGATGGCATAAAGATGTCCGGTCTAGGCTAAACTATTGGGGAATCAAGTAAGACATCATTTTGCAGAATAAATATACTATTAAAACAATCGTCAAATCAAAATTTAAGGAGAAAATGTGGTGTGATAATGAGTTAGAAGAAAAAATAAAATTAAGGTATTATAAGGATGTAATCAACCCTAATCTAGAAGATCACTGATCCGGATTATTTTTGGCACGAAATGAGAGCAGAGATATAATAAAGAAATGCACAGAGAAATTGCAAAGATTCAATAATATAACATAAATGTATTAGAGATGCAACCATAAACACAGATATACATTAATACACGATTTCTATTAATCAGAGAAATGTACAGAGACTGTAAAAAATACAGAGTGAAAGACTCGCTAGAATGGTGGCAACTTATCTTTGAGAAGAGATGTGACGGTTACTCGCATTCGCAAGAAGATGATTACAATGAGGCTCTGAAGGCCCTTTTACAAT